>WAAG01050930.1:0-14080 GCA_013390105.1 Tichodroma muraria
TTAATTAAAAAATCTATGACACTAGTAGATCAAAAGACCTATTTATGGCCAGTAGATTATATTTTGAAGAAACCTTGCATATTAACCAACAATTGCATAACTAAATGTTTAGGATTTGGCTTGACCTTGACCTTATATTTTTCTATAAACTGAGTAAGTCCTTCAAGTTGTGCTGCCTGATTGCCAGAATATTTAAAGCGGTATCTGCATGTGGGGAACAGGGAATCTCCTGAGTTCCCTGAAGACCCTAAAAGGTGGTCAGTCTCAAGAACATGGCTTGTTTTGTTGTATGACTTTGCCACTCTGGTGCCTGAGTGCTACAGAGACACCATTAGCTGAAGTTAGCTGGAGCATGGAGCAATGCCTAATTTTCTTGTAAGGAAACTATGATAAATTACTTCAACAAGACAGAAAGATTCAGAAACTTAGGGGGAAAGTACAGTATGGGCTAGACTCCTCGCAAACTCAGGTACTTTGGTGTGGACAACACTGGAAAAACGTTTAATCCTGACTAAGTGACTGGGGAGTGCTAGTTCTGACAGCTGGGATAAAGAATTGGCACGTGTTCCCTGGAGAGAGATAGATGGAGATCGGACAGGGGAGAAAGTCAAAACATTTTCAAACTTCAGAAGAAAAGTTAAAATACAGATCAAAGGATTTGCTGTTGATAACTACCAACCAAAATTACACCCAAAGCAGGTAGCACATGCGTACTTTGCTCAAACCAACATGTGACCTCTCCTAATTACATTAACAGATTTTGTGAATGCCATTCTGATTTTTATATATATGAGTGTGTGTGTGTGTGTGTACACACGCACGTACACACACACATACACACATATAAATTTATATATACTTGCAATGCTGCCATGTCTGGAATGTTTAAGAGACATGAGCATAAGGGCAACTCTTAAACCCTCACTTCTGAAGCACCATTTACTCACACTAGTGACTGCACAGATGTGTTAACTGCTGTTCCAAGCAATGGTTCAAGAGATGAGCCTTTCAATTCAAGTAGATTAACTAAATTCAATATGCTTAATTTAAATTCATGAGAATTTGTTTAATTAAAAATGCACACTGCAGTTTTTCTGTTACAGGCCATGCATTCAATTATTCTCAGCAATTTAGTGAGAACCTGCAACATTACCTTAGTCAACACTTCATGAATTTAAGTCAAACTTAAGTTTGATATAAAGCAGAGTTTAAGTTTAAATTTAATTTGTCTGGGATGCAAGACCAGAGGATCAATTGTTGCTAGTTCACCAATTCTGGGAAAGCAGGAGTAGAAGATAGCAGTTTGATTTAAATCAATTCTGTCAGCTTATTTTCAAATGTCTGGATTTTGATGATTTTTTTTCACCACAATTTAAGTAAATAAATTCAATCAAGGAAAATTCATTCTAGACTGGATACAAAGCCACTCAGGTTCATACTGCCAATGATGCTGAAAGTGTTGATGATCTGGGCACACTATATTACAACAACTGTGATTGTATTAGAAAACAAATATCCCTTACATTTCTGCATACAGACCTGAACCCAGCAGGGTTCTTGAAAGTAATCATAAAAGGGACATAGTTTGGGTCAGACAGGAAGATAAATATTTGTGTTTGGGGAACATATAAAGGGGAAAAGAATCTGTTAATATACCCAGCTATATCTAGGGAAAAAGTTAAATTGCCACAGCTCAGAGACCCCTTAATCCTTATAGCATTTCCTTTAGAGTGTTTCAGGACATGTACCAAGAAAATGTGAAGTTGTGGAAGTGATGGGTATGGAATTAATTGAATGTTTTGGCTAGCTTCATAGGCTTAAAACCAAAAAACCCCAAACCTTTCCCTTTAACCAAAATTACTTACAAATTCCTCACTACGGAAAGACATGGTCAGAATCTCCTTGCCTCAAAATTCTCCTTTTTTCAGTTTTTTTTCAAAGCATTGCACTATGGTGTCTCTCACAAATTGTATCATTATTTACTTTTCCTCTTTCTGCCTGCAGGGTATATCTGAAAAAGGTCATGACTCTGTTCAGCAATAATACATCTCCCATTCATTTGGAAGAGACTAAGCTTCAGTCTATTATCCTTCATCCAATAACTCTCTCTTTTTCCTGGCATTTCTCGTAACAGTGGGCAAAGATCAGGCAGTAAGAGATTAAAGTTAGAAGAAAAAGTTAAAAGATCCCTTTTAAATTGGTGAACAGAGCCTCTTTCTTAGAGGCGTGTATGTCTGTGTGCCTGTGTTCCTGTGTGTCTGTGTGTGTTCACAGAACACTTTGTATCTCACCACTTTGCTGAAGCCTGTGATTCAGCAATTCCAGCACGTCATAAAAAAGAAATTGTGCATTTAAAAAAAATAATAAATTAAAAAGAGTTCCAAATTACAGTCTCCTTCTTAGATTTAGCAGATTAGTTCAGTTATGCTGTATTTTACACTGATTAATGAAAATCCAGTTCTTGCCTCAAGAGGTACTTACCCCACTTGGTACCTGCCAGATATTCCATGTAAAACGTCAGACATGCTTCTCTTGCACGGGCATTGTCATCCCAACCTAGTTTGGGTTCAATGGAGTTTTGTTCTGGGACCAAAAGGCCTCAATCAGTCTTTCATTTTTAGGTTATAACGCAGTCATAAACACACAGTGTCTGCTTCCTTAAAACTGCTGCTTTGCTTCTAATGGCACATCTTTAATTTTTCTTTTTTTTATATATACAGGGAAATTGTGGTTAGTTCTTCTTAAAACTAGAACTTCCCCCTCTTGAACAGCTGCAACTGAAGTATTTAAACAGTGTGCAGATGAAGGACTGGGCAGCTGCATGTTACAATCCAGAGTGTACTCACCTCTGCAGATGGCAATGGTTGCTTGCTGTTAGGAAGTCATGCATTTTAAGGGGCTTTTAGTGGAAGCTTTCTTGGTTTGTGTCTGCCACTATTAAAAAAGAGCTTTGTTCATGATTGTCCTCTTGGTGTTGCCTTTTTAACCCACAAGTGTGCTCTACCGTTTTGTAGGGCTGTTCTAGAGCTCTGATGAGTGCTCACAGTTTATTGACAACCACTATAAAAAATACAGAGCTGAGGGGAAAATCCACCTTAGGAAAAAAAAAAAAGAAAAAAAACCAAAACATCTTTATAAGAAAGTTTGGGGCAGAATGCAAAGGAACAGACTCAGAACTGTGCAATAGTATTTGACAAGCAGTAGGAAAGATTCAAGTCAAATGATGTATCTTAATGATGTTGAATTTCCTCCTTTGGCCCCACTCAATCATTCATACAAAGCATGTCTGACTAACGTTCTGTCCTTGTGCACACTCTATGATCACATTACAGAGTTTGCATCATTTGCAAAAATGTGTACTCAGAGAACTTTCTCCAGCAGCAATAGTGAAGAGTTCCAGAATTTTAAACTTCTTCTGAGTGTTATTTTTATGAACAACTAATATGAAACAGATTTGAAAACTAAGCCCTTTAAAAAAAAGAAACAACTTAAAAAATATTCAACTTTCTCCCAAATGAAAAACATGCTTCCCTTCAAACTACTAAATCTCAAAAACATATTTTCAAATTTATTTCCAGCCTTTCTTGGGGAAATGCATGTTGGGTCAGAGACTGCACATGAGAATCAAGAACAAGGGTAGTGTAGTCAACATCAAGCTTTCATGAAAAATAATTACTAATCTCCTCCAAGATGACTGCAGAATTTTCAGTGCAGCTGTGAACTCCATTAAGCTGTGCTTTCCTTCTGGTTTTGTAAATGCCTGGCTTTAATCATAACTGATATTTTAAAAACAAAGGCAGACCTATAGAGACGCAAGCTGGCAATTAAGAATGTGTGTTCTTTGTTGGGGATTTTCCTGGGCTGTCTAAAGGCTCTTTCTTGACTCCTATGCAGCCACTGAAGTACAGAGGAGCACACAGGGACCTGGAGCAACAGAGAGCTGTCTGAAGCAATGGACATGGCTGTCACCAGCCTCTCCTTGAAGAGCTGTGCAGAGCAGGACAAGCTTCTCAGCTAGGAGGGTTTGCATGGCCAGGTTTTGGTAGTGGGGGTGCTACAGGGGTGGCTTCTGTGGGATGTTGGAAGCTTCCTCCGTGTCTGGCAGAGCCAGTGCCAGCTGGTTCCAGGATGGATCCATCGCTGGTTAAGGCTGAACCCATCAGCAATGGTGGTTATACTTTGTGATAACATATTTAAGAATAAGAAAAAAATAAAAGTTATGTGCAGCTCTAATTGCAGCCAGAGAGGAGAGAGGTGAGAGCATGTGAGAGGAACTGCTCTGCAGACACCCAGGGCAGTGGAGAAGGAGGGGCAGGGCCGAGATTCCCCCGCAGCCCGTGGTGAAGGCTGTGGTGAAGCCCCTGTGCCCCTGCAGCCCCTGGAGGAGCCCAGGCCAGAGCAGGGGAATGCCTGAGAAAGGGCTGTCAACCTGAGGGAAAACCGCGCCAGAGCAGGCTCCCGGCACAGAGCTGCAGACCCGTGGAGAGAGGATTCCTTGCTGGAGCAGGTTTCCTGGTAGGAATTGTGACCCCATGAGGGACCTACTCTGGAGAAGGCTGTGCCTGACGGACTGCCCCAAATGGAATGGTGACCCGCCTTGCAGAGAACTGTTGCCTGTGGGATGGACTCCTGTTGGAGAAGTTCATGGAGAACTGTTCCCTGTGGAAGGGACCTCAGTTTGGCATTTCACCAATGTATATAAACACCTGCAGGGAGGGTGNGAGGGACCTACTCTGGAGAAGGCTGTGCCTGAAGGACTGCCCCAAATGGAATGGTGACCCGCCTTGCAGAGAACTGTTGCCTGTGGGATGGACTCCTGTTGGAGAAGTTCATGGAGAACTGTTCCCTGTGGAAGGGACCTCAGTTTGGCATTTCACCAATGTATATAAACACCTGCAGGGAGGGTGCGAGGAGGACAGAGCAAGGATCTTTCCAGTGGTGCCCAGTGACAGGACCATAGAGAACGGGCACAGGACAGAAAGAGACAGAAACACAGGAGGTTCTTCCTGAGCAGCTCAGTACAGAGAAATAACAACATACACGTGTCCTTTCTCTTGGCCTAGAATAAAGTAGCTGCTCATCTGCATTTGGTCATGTTTTATGTAAAAGACATCTTTTAAAGAAAATTCCTTGCTCCTGGGGAAAAAAAAAAAGACATTTCAAAGGCAAGGAAGTTAAAGAGAGAAGGAAGGGAAAAAATCAACCAAGCAGCAAAGTGCAATATTTAATTATAGGTTATGAAGGTCTTCAGTAGGTTACTCTTCTTGAATCTATCCAGACTATCACCTGACACAATGTTAACCACTGTGTGTGAAAGACTTGGTTGATCAGCTTAGTTTATAATTGGTATTATTTCACCCAGTGCTTGCACTCAGGGATAACTGGCATTCTCATTTCCTGACACAGTAACACGGTGGTGGACTAAAAATCACTGCAGATAAATTGAGAAAGTCCCTTCAGGTCAGTGCTGTGACATTGTCAGCTGTATGGAGGGACATGTAGCCCTGTGCCTTTTGCTTTTGCATCATCTTTCAATATGTATCCTGACTGTCTTTTTGTCCTTTTCTGTTACTCCACTATTGTATTATCACAATAAAGGAATTGCTTTCAAACTTTAAATTAAACAGAGAATACATATTGTTGTATGTTTTCACTTTGTGGCTAATATTTGTTTTTAAATAAATGCTTTCCGTAACTGTTCAGATTCTGCTGCTTGATCCTGTAGTAAAGTCATAACTCTGAATTTGCATATCATAGTCTGTTGCCCAGTAAATTGCTAATGGTGAAGTTCAGAATTTGGACTCCCACACAACAGCAATTTAAAGATAGATTGTATAAATTAAAATCTCATTTTGTGTGTTTAACAACCTGGTCATCCTTAACATGCTATTTCTCTTGGTCATCCTGAAGATGTTAAACATCTTCAGGATGACCAAGAGAAATAGCATGTTAAGTCACAGATTTATGAGGAACATTAAAACTTCAAACCTACTGCAATATAAAAATCCCAATTTATTTAGCTTGGATCCCAAGTTAAAAGTGAGTTGCAATCTGTGTATTTTCTAAGTCAGCTTGAAAGTAGTAACAGTATAGTTACATTATTATGAGAGATAAGTTCTTTTCAGGATTGCTCAGAAGTTCTGGATAATATTTTTAAAAGCAGCAAAATTGTATTTAAAAACACCAACAAAATAAACAAATCCCCAAATGTCAACTTTTATTTGTGATATTGCACTTCTGAAAAAAGAAACAGCAAAGAATATCTTAATACTTTTATTTTTAAACAAATTAACTGAACTCAGCTTTTCCATCAGATTTTTCTCCTTACAGGTTTTAACCATATAAGATAACACATCATAAGAGCATATTTTTACCAAAACGCATCAAAGTTCATACTGACCAAGCACAGACTGATTTATCACAGATGCCTCCTCACATTCCTCATGTAATCTGGATTTAAATATATGGCTGTGAGAAAAGCACTGGGTAGCTTGACCTACAGTACTTTTCATTATAGTGACATCCACGATGCAGCTTGATTCAGTATCAGCTGAATTAAAAGCTGGAGCTTTTAACGAAGCCTTTAGCAAAAAAAGCCTCCATCAAAACAACTCGAGGTGTCTGCCCCTCCAGCTGCCTGAGAATGGCAGGTGCTCAGCTGCAAATTCACACTGTTCACACATTTGCTTAGCTCAAATTCACACTAGGTACTGCAGGAAGTCCTGCAATCTGAGAGGATGAGTGGTATCTCTGTACCCAGCTAAAGAATGGCTCATTTTTCTTATCTCAGAGTGGTTTGAAGGATTTTACTGGAAGAGTAGCTATACCTTGAATTCTAAGGTAACCATCGTGGCTCTCAGTACTTCACAGCATTTATGAGCCAAGTGACTGCTTTATCCAGAAATGGTCACCTTGGCGCACTTCTGCAGCTCTGGCTCATTGAACTCCAATCTGTTTCACCATTCATTTGGTTTTGAAAAGACTTTAAGGCTTCAGACAGTGTTCACCGCAGCAGTTAACCTCATGCTTGGAGTGAACTTCTGGCTTTCTCCACTCCTTAGATTTGGTGGTCTGTATTTTCACCTCCAGGTTATAATTCACAAGTCCAAGTTTCAACAAGGTCTGACTTTCTGCAAGCTTTGATATCTTCAGAAACTTTCCCTTGCCTCCAAGTTTCTTGTCTGTAGAGTGATAACCAAGGTGCGCCTGTACTCACAAGGACATTGTGTGTCTGTTTGTGACAGAATGGTCATGCCTTGCAAACTGTTTTACTTCATATCTGAATGGAACCTTCATAACACGTCCATCAGGGCATGGTGTGAGGCACCTCTAATTAAATATTCATCTTGCCAGACTGGAAGGGAGAGGGGATGTATTTGCTGGTAGCAGATGACTCCTTCTTATCTATGAAATTGCGGCAACCTCTCTCACTATTTTTGTATCTGATCACATAAGTGCAAAATAATTCAGGCTGAAAAGGATGTCAGGAGATCTCTATTCCATCCTTCTGCTCAAAGAATGGTCAACATCTGAGGTCAGACAGGATTGCAAAGGGCTTTTTCCAGTCAGGGCTTGAAACTGTGCAAGGACAGACACTATCTAGCCTCTGCATAAGCTCTGCCACTGACTGACTGTCCTCATAGGGAAACTTTTTTCTTTAATCCAATTGGAACCACACATTTCAATTCATGATTGTCTGTTGTCTTTGATCCTCTTCCTGTATACCACTAAGTGTATGGAAACTTCTTATTTTTTTGTTTACTCAGCCCTAAGACATTGTTATACATTTTACAATGGGCAAAGGAAACCAGCAGTGTCAGAATCATAATTCCAGTGTGGCAGCAGCAGGAGAACTCACACTTCTATCAACTGAAAAATGAAAAAATATTTTGTCAGGCAATATTACAGTGTGGAGGCCCAGGAGCCTGCCAGAGATATAACAATCTCTAGCCCATGGAAGTAAGACCCTTAGGCTCCTGAAACACCCCATAGCTCATGGTGAGGGAAAAGGCTTGTCCCCACAGTCCTTTGCTCCAATATGTTAACATACCGCAGTTATGTCATCCCTTATGCCATCCCCAGTTCAAGAAGGTTCTCCTCTCTCTGTTTTCCCATTGGCTTCCCTATTCTTGTTTGTCCACCCTCCTATTCCTATTGGCTGTTACCCTTTGTCCTGGCTCTGTACCACCCCTGTGCCCTCAGCACATTGGACCCCCAGATGTCCTGCTCCACCCCTCTTTTCCCATATTTAAGCCTGGACCCTCCCTTGTTCTCCGCTCTTTGTTCCTGGATCCCTTGGGTGTTGTGTTTGATGAAGCACGCTGGAGCTCTGCACAAAGAACCTTCCTTCCTCTTGCTCGGCTGTCCGTGGTGTGTGTGGGAGTGCGCTGCGTGATTGCCGTTCGCCTGCCCGAGCGCCTTCGCCTGGAGACGCTCTCGAGAAGGTGGCAGCAATTTACCATCTGCACGCGCCGCCACATTACAGCACGCCGTAGATTTTGTCACTCAGTTTATTCTAACTCGTGTTATCTGAAAGCTGTGTGCTTTGTAGGCGTTTCTAGTCAACCTGAGAACTTTCAGTTACCTGTGTTCAATAACAAAATGACCACACTGCAGAAGAGTCAGACTCGGGTTTTAACGTCAGAAGAGAGAACTGATCTTTCTGGACCTTGTCTAGATGAAACATAAAAACTTAATTTGTGCTAAATGAACAACAACGGATAGCTTTGGTCACCTCTAAAAAAGAGGACTAGAAGGATGTTTTTCAGAGTTGTTTATACAGACTGAATATGTCTTTGAAAAAGCACTGCATTGTTACTCCAGAGAATAGCTACAAGTAGGGCATACATTATGAAGTTATCTGCCTGGGCTTTTACAGTTCAGTAGGAGCACTAACAATAATTTATTTATGTACTCCTGAAAAAAATGCCTTTAGCTTCCTACTTTTTCTGACTGTGCTGCAGTGTGTCTGAGTCTTGGTTCTTTCTGCATATCCAGTTTTTGAGATGTGGGCCAAAGCACCAAGCCTTAGCCAGGTCATTTCCTTGGTAAGGTGCCCAGGAAAACACTCACACCTCACAAGCAGTTCTTTGGCAATAGAAGGGCTTCACATGTTCAGCTGTCCTGTTACAAAAGTTCTTGTAAGGATACGAGTTGTACTCCTTAGGAACATGGTTTAGGGTGTGCTAGCAAAAATGCTGTCTGTACTAACATCAGGTACCCTACTTTCTACACAACTCACTCTACAAGACGCATGATGTATGGAAAAAGTAATATCTAATGGAATCACAGAATCATGCAATTATTAAGATTGGAAAAGTTCTCTAAGATCATCAAGTCAAACCATTAATTTACTATTATGCTCTTCACCCCAGTCAGCAACCAAACATTAATGAAACTAGATTTGTGACTGGGAAAATAAAGTGGTTATACCCATTTGTACTAATGAGCACCCTCGCTATTTTTGTTAATTTTAACTCTTTTATCTATAAAATATTTTTAAAGAAAATTATGAATAAGTGTTCTAGGCCAGTCTATTTGTCAGTCTCCTCCCTGGAGTTTTCAAGTGATCTGTGACCCCTGTGATTCCCCTTTTAAAGTAACCCTTCCAGAAACTGTCAGCTTATTCACCTCCTTTTGAAATAAACAAGCAGCATTGCGGTCAAGCATACACCTCTGCAAGAAAAGTTTAAGACATCTGGGCTTCTGTGTTTATTTTTGCTCACAGAAATCATTGAGCCCACATCTGCCTATCTTTGAAATGGAGAAAAGTTACATTATATGGATGAAAAATTTGGGACTGAGAAGAAATGTGGTAATTTAATATTTGTTTCAACTTGTTCTATTAGGAAAATATTTTCTCCACATCTTACAGCTCACAGGCTTGTGTACATTAACACATACATTAAAATATGCATCTTACCTCTAATAGTCTGCTATGAAAACTATGCAAAAGGGATGAGGGAAAAAAGATGCATAATCATGCCATAATGCTATCTGAAATGCCACTTCCTTGCTTTATTGCCTCCAAGCGCAATTCTGTGGCAATACTTTCCAATTAAACGTATTTTGGTAATGTCGGAAGAAAATAAAACCACTTTTTTTTATAGGAAACATGTCTTGTGAGCATTGTTCTTGGCTTCCTGTACAACCAAAAAGGGTTTTTAATGGGCCCCATGCCACCATGCGTGGAGCAGGAGGGGGTGTGAGCCATGGAGGGACTTGCAGCAGAGCTGTGTCCCAGGCACCACCGTGGCAGGGGCAGATGGGGAGTGAGAGCTGTCATGATGTGCTGCTGCTGCTGCTTTAAGGACACTTCCCCTTCCTCTTGGCAGCCCTCAAATGGAAACTCCGAAAGCTGTGCGGAAGGGAATCTTTGTCATGCATGGAACTGTGTTGGGGTAACTCAGGTGACCAGAGTGCTGCAGTGGCTGGCTGCAAACTCTTCAGAGGGGACAGGCAGGGAAGACAGGCAGTGGGCAAGCCCTGTGTGTGAGGGACTGTTTGGACTGCCAAGGGCTTTTACAATGGTAAATATTAAGGTCGAATTCTTACAAGTGAGAATTAGGGGAAAGGCTAACAAGGCAGATATCCCGGGAGTCTGTTACAGACTCCCCAACCAGGATGAAGAGGCAGATTAAATACTCCACAAGCACCTGAGGAGTACATGTAGGTGCTGGCCCTTGTTCTCTTGGGAAACAAGAGAGTCCTCGTAATCCAGAAGGAAACAGTCAGCGACCTGCTTCTCCACTTCAACATGCCAAATGATACTGAGGGCGCGGGTGGAAGTGCCCCTGAGCCACTTTCCATTATTCCCCAGGAGTCCTGGCTAACCAGAGAGGTCCCAGGGGACTAGAAGTGAGCACTCTCTCTGGAAGTGCTCAAGAACATGCGTAGATGTGGTAATTAGAAATACAGTTTAACAGTGAACTTGGAGTGCTAGGTTGATGGTTGGATCTGATGATCTTCAGGGTCTTTTCCAACCTTAACCACAGAATCACAGAACCATTAAGGTTGGAAAAGACATCCAAAGATCATCATGTCCAACCTTTGATCAACAGCACTATAGCCAGTGAATGAAGTGAGAGATGGTTTTGAGTTTATGTAATACAATGAAAAAGAGAAAAGTTTTTTCCCTTGAATCTTTGTAGCAGCGAGAAAAATCTGATGGTTTCTCCCTGAGCCTGTCTCAGCAATTCCCTGGCAGCACTGTTTCAATGAGAAATGTTGCAAAAACTAGAAAGAATTTTCTGGGCTTGTCTAACACTGGAAAACTTCCACCTGTTAAGCTAAAACTTCAGCATGAACTTCAAATGTTAAAGTTAAAGCACTGTAAGATATAAAGTTATGCTTTATACCAAACAAAAACTGAAATACTGCAAATGTTTAGTGACCTTCATTGCATTTAGGTGCAGTTTTGAGGCTATTTCAAAACTCAATTTTTCACCTTCTTCGTGAATAAGAGTCTAGTCCTTAACCAGCACATCACTTCCTATTTATTACTCTTTTGCTAATAGTTAACACAGAGTTGTTTTCTCATGCTGCAATTTCACTGTGACATTGCCACTATATTGTGAAGAAAGTATGAATCTCCTGCCACCTCATTTTCAGCTACAAAACCATATTTGTTCATCGCTATGGCAACGGCTGCCCCAGCCCAGCCTAATAGGGTGCTTGTCTAGACAGCATTAAACGTATCTGTGCTTATGTGTGTCTGGTTTTAGCAGCCAGGTGTGCAGAAGGAGGGGTGAGTGAAAGGAAGAGAGGCCAGAGAAAAGAAGTGAGTAAAAGAGTAAAAGCACCTCAGAAGTCACTACATTTTACCTGAGAATTCTTATTTCTGGAGGCCTTTCCTGGGACGTGGTGTTGAAACGTGTTCCTCGCTCAGGGCACACACATTTATAGACTTGCATGAAAGAACTTCAAACTGATTCCTGATTGAACTGAGTAAGGGGTCAGCATCACCTGAGGGCTACTCCAGAGCAGAGAGGCATCTCTCAGGGGCAGAAAGCCATTTCACATTTTCTATGGAGTGATCTGCCTGAGACTGATCCAGGTCAGAAGGTCTTAGCAAGGACCTGAGGAAAGCCGTAGTTGCGATTCAGATCTTCTGGTTGGATCCTGGGGGGGAAAGAATAAAGCACCCCAGTACTGTCCACCTCCCTGTCATGGGAGACTCCTTGGAAAGGGACAGTTACCACAGAGACATGGAGCAACTGAGCCTGTGTAGACCAAGAGAGCCACAAGACTTCATTTGTGCTGCAAAAGGAATGCAAATATTTTCAGCATTTTTCATTCACACTGATGAATCTGTATTTCACAGTGGACGAGCATCTAAGCAGGGATCCTCCCTCCTTTTTTGCGCATGATACAAGCAGATACTCCCTAAGCCATTTTGAAATAACCTTTAGATGTTCTTCTTGAAGACAAGCACCAATCTTCTAGTTGGCACTAAGTGACAAAGAAATACAGATCTGTTCAGAATCAATTCAAGGACAAGGTCTGATGGCAAACAGGCTCCTAGCAGGTGTTGGGAAAAGCCAGAGATGAGTTTTATAGCTGCTTGTGGTGCCAACACCCTGTGTTATGGGGATGATTTGTTGCCAGAACTGCTCGGAAAGACAGCATCTCTCACTGAAGAGAAGACAGCTAAGATTGTTGGTAGAGATACATATTCAGCTTATTCCCAGTACCACCTTGTCTAGACAGAGAGTTACTGAAACCGTGAGAAAATATGCTCCCTGTGGAAACACTATAGGTGGCTCCCACTGCTGAGCCCATATTTTGTCTGTACAGGACAAGGGGTTGCAGTTTGCACTTTTCTGAAACAGATTGAGTAGGTTGAGAGAAAAGACTGAAAGGGATGTTTTTTAACAAAAACAGTATCAGGTGATCATATGTCCACTGCCCATTTTACAGACACCCCAAAGTCATGCTCACAGATTATATGGTGTTCATATGTTGCATCCCAGTATCCCATCCCAACATCAGCAGTTACATTATACCCTTCCATGTTCTTGGCTCAGCATGATTCAAATTGGAGCATCCGATCATTCTAAAAACGGATATTCTTGTAGCACATTCATTCATCCCGTAAATATGAAGAAATGGTAAGCAAAGCACCTACATATTGTATTTTAGAGTTGAAAAGTAGAACTACAGTCTTGACTGTAGTCTGGCAAGCAATGTCCCAATTTTCAAGGACAAGAAGGAGGACCCTAGAAAATATAGGCCTGTCAGTCTCACTTCAGTGCCTTGCAAAATTATGGAGAATATTATTCGGGGAGGTATTAAAAAACACCTGAAGGACAAGAAGTCACTGGTCACAGCCACCACAGCTTCATAAGAGGGAAGTCCTGATTATCCAACTTTTCCAGACATCATTCTGGATTTCAGTAAAGCTTTTGGCCCTGTCTCTCACAGGATCCTTCTGGACAAAATGTCCAGCACACAGCTGAATGTTTACTTTGTATCAACCTTTCCTACCCAGAAGATGCCCTTTATTTTGATGCCCCATAAGGACTATTCCAGCCTAGTTGTCAGTGAGGGTTGGACTTCGACCATCTATTTATGGTACTGTACTAATAATTGTAATTGCTTGGTCTTAGGAACATCTCTTATGTACTTACTGCTCTTCCAAAGTCTTTAAAGTGTCCACACGATATAAGTCACTCTCATGCAGCCAAATTAATTACATGTAGCTGTTTGAAAATGCTTGAATTGTCTAAAACACAGTGTTATTTGGGTTAGCAATTAAGCCCGAGACAAGCTTAATGAGAGCAGTAGCATATATGAGGGTACTGTTGCTAGGCTCCTGCTTAAACTCCTTGAGTTTTCTTTGTTTAAATGCTCTTGGGAGAACAAAATATCTTCCTGAGACATCAAGTGCCTAAGCTGAAGCATTTCTTTTAAGAGCTTAATATTTTCTATCGGGAGGCCAGACTGCTGATGAATCCCAATAATTGATATCATGTAGAAGAGATGAGGACTTTATCTCGGTGTTAGTATTTCCCCTAGGAAAATTACTGTCTGTGTTCAATAAGGAATGAAACTCACTGCTTGAATATGATTTTTGTGTTTA
>WAAG01050935.1:1849-13670 GCA_013390105.1 Tichodroma muraria
AAAAAAAAGAAAAAGAAATTTTAAAAAAGAAAGAAAATAATAAAATAATAATAATAAAAAAACAGTGGGGAAGAGACTGCAGGAAATAAAGGAATCAAAAGAACAAGAAAAGGGAATAACAATAAAAAATCCTTGCGGCGAAAACGGGGGGAAGACAAAAAAAAAATAAAAAGAGGGGGAAAAAGGGATTCTGGCGCTAACTCCGAGCAATTTGCACCTTGTGCCCAGCTCATAACTCTCTGCTCCTCGGCTTCCACAGCCCAGGATTTATGGCTGACAGTCCCAAAGTGGTTTGGAAATGGCACAGCCCCGAGACCTTGTGGTGGGGCTGAGGGATGGCTGAGAAAACAAAACCGAGTTAATTTATGGGAGTGTTCCTTGGGGCTGGAATTCCAGCTCTCCTCTAGTGGAAAAGTTTTGCATACACACACGGACACAAAATCGCCTCTTCCTTTTCGGGTTCTGACTCCTTCTGTCTTTATTCTCCTCATTTTTCCTTCTCATTTTTGCTCCAGAACCTCTACTTGTCCTAAAGAAAATCCCGTTATATTATGTTTTTAAAATCTCATTCTTTTATTTTCTATTTCGTTTCTGAAACCGCTTTCAACTAAGGGCAATAAAATTTCCTTACTTTTTAAAATTCCTCTTTTTTCTGTCTCATATCCTGCTTACTCATAAACATTTTGGAAATTTCCTTGAAAAACAGAAACATGAAATTAATTAAAAAAAATAAAAATAGCAATTTCAACGAGCTTCAGACATTTTAAAGTTGTTGAATTTTCAGAGGATCAG
The DNA here is from genome assembly GCA_013390105.1 of Tichodroma muraria. Lineage (NCBI taxonomy): Eukaryota > Metazoa > Chordata > Aves > Passeriformes > Sittidae > Tichodroma > Tichodroma muraria. The sequence continues at coordinate 2,642 of WAAG01050935.1, forward strand.
GGAAATAATTGCTCTTTTAATCTCCAAAAGTGAAGAATTGGGAAAGAATTAAAATGTGTATTTTCCAACTCTTCCTTACATGATAAATGTGGTTTGGGAGAAAATCCTGGTTTCCATTGGGTACTAAGAGGATTCTACAGTTGAAATCTTCCCACCCCTTTGGATTTAATGCAGGAAGCAAAAAGGAGGTGAAGGGAGGCAGGTATGGAGCCAGTGGATAATGCTCCAGCATTCCCAACATTTGGAATGTCTGCAAACATCAGCACTGGACACGCTCGGGATCCAGCCAGGAGGAAAGACCTCGGTTCTCACAGGGAGAGCTGAGGAGATGGGATGGGTTTGGAAGACACTGAAGGAGACGGTGTTTTCCAAATTTTTCCTGGGAAGTCCAGCACAGGTTAAATCAGTCACACACGGACCAGCAGCCTGGTCTGGGGTCTGCAGGTGCAGAAACCAGATGCGAACAGCACAGCTGGGCCAGAAAAGGTGTCAGATTTATGTGATCTATGAAATTTATCAGATTTATCAGTATCAGGTAGTCCAAACTTCCGTCCTTCTTTGACATTATCCTTTGTCCCATGCACCTGATTTCCTCTCCCAGTCCCTTGTGTCTTTCCAGGAGCAGATTAACATTCTCAGGTCAGTTCTGGGCTCTGCTTAATGGCTTCCCACTGCCAGAGGGCAGGGCTGGGTGGGATATTGGGAAGGAATTCCTGGCTGGGAGGGTGGGCAGGCCCTGGCACAGGGTGCCAGGATAAGCTGTGGCTGCCCCTGGATCCCTGCAAGTGTCCAAGGCCAGGTTGGACACTGGGGCTTGGAGCTCCCTGGCTGTGGATATCTTTCCTTGGGAGTGAAACACATCATAGATACAACTTTTTTTTTCCCCATTTCCCCCCATTTTTCCCCCATTTTTTTTCTATATCACCCTCATTTTCCCCATTTTTTTCTATCTTACCCTCGTTTTCCCCATTTCTTCCTCATTTTATTCCTATTTCCCCCATTTTTTTTTCCCCCCAGTTTGTCCCCGTTCTTCCCCCTTCTTTCCCAATTTTTTCCCACAAACAGCCCTTCCCGTGAGAACCACCCAGGCGCTGCCGCCTTGGACCTTCCCCTTCATCGCTGCCCATCTAAATCCAGCTCCAGAGGCTGCGCTCCAGCCTGGCCCTTCCCGGCGGCCCCCATCGAGGCGAGGATGTCACCCGAGGCCAGGGCTGGGTGTAAAGCTCGCATTCAGCCCCGCTGCCGCCTCCCCCTCGCGGTGGGAAGGGGCGTTATCAGCCCGTCCCGAGATAAGGAGCTCTGCCCTGAGTGACAGCGCCAACATCAACCGCCCCGCACCCACTTGCTGATAACGCCCCGGCTTCAACCCAAGGGAGCTCCTCCATCCAGGAGCTGGGATACAGCCCCAGCAGCCAGGAGAGGGACGGACGTGGCCTCCAGCAGTTATTTTTGAGCACAGCTGAAATAGCTTCCCGACAAAAAGGGTTAATCCACTCCTGGCTTTAAGCCCCGGCTTTGGCATCACCTCCTGTGGGATGCAGGGATCAGTTTAGGCTCCCAGGATTTTGTTTTTCAGCCAGCAGGATGGATTATGTCAAGCTGATCCAGGGAGGAAGACAATCCCACCCTATGGATGGGAACTCTGACTCTTGTCCTAGCCCCTGATCTTGTCCAGTTCACCACCAAGGATCCGGCTGCAACATCCAGGCTGCTTCCAGGATCCCAGGAAATTGTCCAGTTCACCACCAAGGATCCAGCTGGAACATCCAGGCTGCTTCCAGGATCCCAGGAAATTTCCCAGTTCACCACCAAGGATCCAGCTGGAACATCCAGGCTCCTTTTGGGATTCCAGGAGATCCATTGCTCTTGTTGGAAACTTGTCCTAAGGTTGCCAATTCTCCATCCAAATTTTCCATGTCTCATCCCATACACTGGAATTATCCCCCTACACCAACACTAAATAATTGCTCACCCTCTTGCATGGTCCACCCTCTTCCTGGAATTCCAGGCTTTATTTCTCTCCATTTAATTGCTGTCGGTCTGTGTTAAATCTTTTAGTTTTTCTGGTGTTCTTGCATAATCTGACAGTCAGATTGTCAATTCTGATTTCCTTCTGATCAATGTATTGATGAGTGTATAGGCCACACCCTGTCCTTACAGAATCATGGAATTCCAGGATGGTTTGGGTGGAAGTTCTCCTCATTCCACCCCCTGCCATGGGCAGTGACACCTTCCCCTATCCCAGGTTGCTCCAAGTCCTGTCCAACCTGGCCTTGGACACTTCCAGGGATCCAGGGGCAGCCACAGCTCCCTTGGGAATTCCATTCCAGGGCCTCCTCACCCTCCCAGCCAGGAATTCCTTCCCAATATCCCACCTAACCCTGCCCTCCAGCAGTTTAGAGCCATTAAGTAGAGCCCAGAACTGAACTGGGAATGTTTGGTGAACTCGGGAGATGCTAAGGCTTTAAGGCCAAAATCTAATTTCAGTTCAAGTTCTCGATCGCTTCATGGTCCAATCGAAAATTAATTAATTCTGAGGCAATTTTTGAAATTTCCAGCTTAGAAGAGACCGAAAAACCCCTCAGGCAACCTCAGAAAATTCCCTGAGAGTTGTCCTAGTGCTCTGAGGCAGCTGCAGAGATTTTGGGATCCTTTCAGAAGCACAGATTTCCCAACGCTCCGGAACATTTCCCCCAAAGCCATGGTTCACTGCACTTTTCCTTTCAATGAAGAACTGAATAGCAGAAAGGACTTCTGTTGGACCATTTTCCATAAAATTCTTAGGATCTCCTACTGCTTTCCTTCCCAAATGTTTATTTTGCGGACCACCACAACGGTCTGTATGAATTATTGGTGGTCTGTGCTCTTTAATGTGAGCAGTTACTGCTTTACAATATATTTAATATTTTTATTTTATTTTGATTCAATATTTTAATTTTTTCAACAAAAAAAAATTAACTCAAAAACGCCAAAAAAATATAATCGCTATGGAGCTTTCTGTTCTTACACCCACATAAAAATATTATGGTTTTTAATGAAAAAACAACTCATAAAGTATTTTCTGTTCAAAACAATTTTGGAAGTTATCAAAATTTCTGGTTTATTTAAAATCTACATTCTGAGTAGGACAAAAATGGGTTTCAGTAGCAAAGAGAAAAAAAAATCACAGCAGTTTTAAGAAAAAGAAAATACGGGAATGAGAATTTTAATAGGAAAGATGTTAGGAAAGAGTTTATTGGAAAAAGGGAATTGACTTTCAGCACTCGGAGGTGGTAATTAGGTGCCAATACTGAAATTGTTCACAACATCAGCTTGGCCATTTTTCACTGGCTCTGGTTGCCCGTTTGGGGTGGGATCAGACACCTTCCATGCTTTGGACACTCCCCAAGGAGCTTTTCACTGCCTGGGCGTCCACCCCAACTCATGGAAAGGAAGGGAAGGAGAGGGAGCAGGCGGAGCGACATTCCCAGCACCCAGCCAGGCTCCTGCTCTGAATCATCCCAACTTATTTGTTGACAACAGGAAATCTCAGCAGCTGAGTCAGCTGAGAGAGGAATCAAAGCTTTGTTGGGATGAGGATCCACCTCTTCCAAACTTTGGTCCATGTTTCATCCAACATAAAACACTTGTGTAAAAAAAAACCCCGAATTTTTAAATTTCAAACGCAACGTGAGATATTTTATCTGTTGATTAGGACAAAAGTCTGAATTTGTCCCAAATATCAGCACCTTGATGCCAATGAAATTCCCAGGGGGAATGGATTTTGGGAGAGGGGTTGTGTCTCCATTTAGAGGAGGTGTATTTGTGCGTGTGCGTCTCTCTCACGCATAAACAGACACCCTCACGCGTGTTCCATGTTTGGAAGCGCTTTGGAGTAGAAAGCTTGGCTTCCCAAGGAATTTTCTGTGTTTTCTGGCAGCCACCTCCAGCCAGGTTAACCTGATATTTCCCACAGAACTTCAGGCCAGGGAATGTGATTGAAAAAACTTTCCCATCCAGGCAACACTTTAAACCAAACCCGTGGTACTGAAGGATGGACAGATTCCATTCCCAGAGTGTTTGTGTGTGATGAATCCAATGGATGGGAGGGCTTTAGAATCTCCATACAACATTTTTCATTTTTCCTTTTTTTTTTTTTTTTTTTTNCCAATCTAAATTTTTTTTTTTTTTTTTTTTTTTTTTTTTTTTTTTCTATTTTTTTTCCCATTTTTTCCCATTTTTTTTTTCCTTTCGGGGAGTGAATTAACAGAAGAGAAACCATTGGCCAAAAGAACTGGGTCCGTCAGAGCTGACTGGGGTTGAGCTCTTGGAGCCAAATCTGAACCTCGAAGACCCACCACAGTCTTACACTGAAGAAAATAAAAGGAAAACAGAAAAAAAAAAAGCCATCGAACTCCTCCTTTTTAACGGGATTTTGCGGCAATGTAAGCGTGGAATTCCGAAAAATCAAATCAGCATTCGTGGAACAAAATATACAAGCGGATAATTTAAATACAGCCAGGGGTTGCTCCCAAAAACCACAAAAACAAAGACGCTGAAAAACCAATTTCCCCCGGAACAGCTCTGATTAATCTCTGTTCTGTGCAGACCTCACATGAGAAAATTGATAAAGTGCTGAAATTCCCTTCAGCCTTTGGATCCCAGCAGAAATTATCATGGAATTCCAGAGCGGTTTGGATTGGAAGAGTCCTTAAGGATCGTCTCATCCCAGTCCTCTGCCGTGGGCAGGGACACCTCCCACTATCCCAGTGTAATTAAATTATTATAATGAGGGGTTCATCGTGTCCTATCTCCTATATCCTCTGGAATTCCAATGGAAAATACAAGTGATTCCAGCAAGGAGCCATCTCCTCGTAGCAAACAATTAAGTATATAAAAATGTCTTTCATTTCCATTTTTCCTCTGAGGAACAAAATCAAGGAAGAGCCAGAAAAGCCCTGCCAGCTTTGCTTCATTCATTCTATGATCTTAGTTATGAACTCCGTTCCCTCTCGATTCTTCAGGAATTAATTTCTTCAGGAGTAGGAATTTCACCTAAAATAGCATTTGGAAACAGCATTGTCCCGGTTTCTGGCACCACTCCCACAGCATCCCAGGAGAAGAAATTCCATCCCAAAGTGGCATCTGCCCCATGCCCACTCCTGGGCCATCCATCCATCAGCCAAGGTGCCCATTCTGATCCTAATTTCCAAATGTGCTTAATGAGACTTTTACCTGGGAATTTTTTCGATGGAAATTACCTGAAAATTTAATTCCTCCAAAGGAAGACGTGGAGCTGCTGGATGGAGGGCAACGCAAGTAATGAGGGGACCGGAACATCACGAGGAGGGGCTGAGGGAGCTGGGGCTGATCCGAGAGAGGATCTTGTCAAGGTTTAGACTCATCTGCAGAGCCTGGACCAGGTTCTGCTCCATGGGGCCCACCCACGGGACAGGGAATGGGCAGGGACTGATCCCAGGAAGTTCCACCTGGACACGAGGCAGAACTTCTTCCCTGGGCGGCGCCCAGCCCTGAACAGAGACCAGAGAGGGGCTGGAGTCTCCTCCCTGGGGATATTCCAGAGCCCTCTGGACACATCCCACTGCCTCTGGGATGCCCCTGGGATCAGTGACCCACTCTGGTCCCTTCCAGCCTGACCCATCCCAGAATTCCGGGATTCTGTTGATCACCTAAATTCCATGCGCCACAGAACTTCCGGAGTCAATCCCGGTTTTTATCAACGTTTTGGTGAAAAATAACCCCAAAACTGGAGGTGAATCCTGCAAATAATTCGTCAAGCAGATTTAATTCCTGGGATTTACTGACAGCCAGTCCAGTTTTCAATCCTAAATTTAAAATTTAGTGAAACCATCCCCTGATCATTTAAAAAGCTGAAAAGTTTTGCTGCATCCTTAAATTGATATCTCACCCCCCCAGTAATTCCTAGAACTGACCCAGAAACCGCATCCAAATATTTTTTCCCTCCTAAAAGGCAGAAATCCCTAAAAAGTGCCTCTCCACTGTTACTTCTGACAAATTTTGAGAATGGAAAGTGAGTTCTTAAAACATGAAAAAGGAGCTCTGGGCAAATATTTTGCCATTTGAAATTAAAGATGGCCAAAATCAACATCCCTGGTTTTCATGAAATTCCCATGGAAGATCAAAGGGAATGGGGTGGGGGGGGTGGGGGGGAATGCCCTTTTTTTGTGTTTATTTTCAGGCATCTCCCAGGAGTTTCTTCCTAAAGAGCTTTTAGGTCTGAGCTGCTGCATCTCCCCATCCATTTTTTAATTGGAATAAATTGATTTAAGATGATTTTGGCCAGATTTGGAGGCATTTGAAAAAGAACCTGATGAATAAAATAACCACAATGTTTCTGAACAATCTCTCTCAGCTTTCTAGGAATTACTTTCCAAAAGTGCAATAACATTTTTTTTTAGATGGTTTGTTAGTTTTTTTCCCTAATTCTAATCTTCAGGAGTATAAATGTCCCTGAAGAAATTGGTAATTTCATAATCTTCAAACGTAAAAGCAGAAAAATCTGATTTTAGAATAATTAACGAGCTCTGGGCTTCACTAAATGATCCCACGGCCTTAAGGAACCATGGAGGAAAAGAGGATTGGTTATTCCACATGGATAAAATCTCCACTTTGTATCCCTGTCTTCATTCAGTCCCTCTTAATCTGATTGCATCCCATATCTTACTAAAAATTGGGATGAATGACATGGATGGATCTCCCAGAATAGCCAAATAAAATCCAACCAAATTGAAGTAAAGCATGAACATTCCACAAAAACAACACCTTCCATCGCTGCCTTAAATCACTGGAACATCCTAAAATTCCTTTTCAGGTTTGGTCTCAGTTCCCACTTTTCCCATCTTGAATTTTGATTTGGCGTTTTTTTTGGTTTTTTTTTTTTCGTTATTTTCTTAAATTACTTTTGAAGTGTGAATGCAAATATCAACACCAGAACTATCCCCAGTAGGATGGGAGGGAGACACACAGGGAATATCAACCGTCCCTGGAGCGTTCCAGGGATCTCACCAACATCTGGCCCAATCCATCCTTGAATTCCCAGCCCAAATCACCGCTTTTGAAACCTCTGGGTCCAGCCCCAGCCTTGCAAAGCTGAGCTTTGCCTGTGCTTGGGATGTTGACTCAGCTGCCGAGGGTATCCGGTCATTTGGGCTCTGGAGCTCCAGGCAGAAGGCCGGAATTCCGGCCAAATCACTCCCTCCTGAGCTGTTGGCTACAGGAACTGGCACAGAAGCCCTCACTAGCCCAGTTGGCCACCTGGATCCAGACCGATCTCCGACCCTTTTCCTGGCACGTCTGAGTGTTGTAAAACTCTTTTTGTTGGCAGCCTGGGGAATTTCTGGGATTTTTTTTTTTCCCACAGGAACCACGAGCCGATGATTCCCCACCTTCCCAGAGCTCCTCCGTTTATTTCCAGACCTTGCAAAGTCCTCAGTGGGGTGAAAATGATTCTCCTGTGGGAAACAGGGAGGGAGGGAGGGAGGGAGGGAGAATCCAGGGGCTGATTTCATAGCCAGTTTTTCAGGGATGCACAGTGAACTAGCCCTGGAGATTGGGAGAGTTTTGCTTTGCAATTCTTTGGGACTGGTTTCAGATGGCAAAGATCTCACTTGAAAATAGGGACTGGCAGCCCTTCAAACAAAAATCTGCAGATAAAGACCTGGAAATGGATGCAGTGGAGAAGATGGGAGCTAAGGAACAAAGGGTAGGGAGGAAGGACCCCTTATCTAAAATTTACATTTACATTTTAAACTTCCAAAAATTTCAGCCGAGGTCCTGAAGAAATCTGTGGGTTTACTGAGCAGTGTTTAGGGAAAAAAAAAGAAACAACGATTCTGGGGAAGTGACCAGGGGATGGGGATAATTAAAGTCAAGGAAAAGAAAGGAAGAAGAAGGAAAATTCAGGTAATGAGCTCCATGGAAGGCAGGGAGAAGAAAACATCTTCCCTCTTAGCTGCTTCTTGCTGGAATTTTCTGTCCAAGAAAGGAAATACATTCATGGAATCACAGAATCCCAGGATGGCTGGGGTTAGGGGGGGCCTTAAGGATTGTCCCATCCCATGGGCAGGGACACCTCCCACTGTCCCAGGGCGCCCCAAGTGTCCAGCCTGGCCTTGGACACTTCCCGGGAACCAGGGGCAGCCACAGCTTCTCTGGGAAACCTGTGCCAGGGCCTCCTCACCTTACAGGAAAAAATTCCTTCCTAAAATCTACTCTAAATCCATCTAAATATTGAACTCAAATTAATCCCTCTAAACGTTTAATTTATATAAATAGTGATACATTATTTACATTACCAAAGGCAGCAGATTAAACAACCAATTAGACATCCTTGCCTTTTTGCCTCTCCTTTTTTTTTCCCTATTTAAGCAGGTCCAGGCTGAAATCTTCACCTCAGAGAATTTTTTTTCCTCCAGTTCTAAGACCCAACACCTCCAAATTTTGGGAGAAGTCAACCCTCAGATCCCAGCACGACTCAACCCTGCTCACCTAACACAACATTATCACTCAGGAATCCAACACACACACACGCCCAGCGCTCCCAGCCAGCCCCTAATCCCGGGAAAATCGAGGTGGCAACGCGTGTGAAAACGCTGCTGGGAAGTTTGGATCCCGGGATGTTTTTCTCCAGCCCCTTTCCCTTCCTTCCTGACTCATTTTTTCCCGCTGGTTTATTCCTAACCAGGGGCTATTGTCTTGTGTTTGTGACATCACAGGCAGTCGCCATGGCAACGGTGATGATGTCATAGGGGTGGAATTAGCACCTATTAACAGGAACAGGCACAGGGAAGGGATGAATAATGAGTTCAGGGCCTGGATTCGACACAAATTACCAGGAATTTTTTGGACAGGAAAAATCCTTGAAAGGTAAATGGGGCTTATATTTAAATATTATGTTTTCGTTGGGCTTGGCCAGCGAACAAAAGCTGATATTTGAGTAATAAAACTGCAAACACCACGGCGAGAACAGCTGGAGGGTCAGGAGGGTTTTTTTCCATGCAAATGAGCCAAGGATTGTGACTTTATTTGGAATGCTCACGGACAGGAGCGTGTGCCCTAGAACCCAACAAAGCCCAGGGCTCATTAACATTGAGTCCCTCAGTCTGACAGAGATTTGAGTTGCCTTTAACCACATTTAGCTCCAATTTGCCTTTCCCTTCACAACTTCTCTCTGTTTTCTGATAAACTTTATTATTTTCTCCTCTTTCCAGCCTCAAACCCTTCTGGTTTGGATTAGGATGGGTTACCTGCAGCAACCTTCGCCCATCACCAATCAGCAGGAATAAAACCATTAATAAAACTGAATTTTATTAAAATCACTGAGCGTACGAGCTCTGGTCCGGATTAAACCAGAACCATAAATATTGCCTTTTTCTTATTCCTGTTTTCTTTTGTTTCCTGAGGGAAAAAATGAGGACTAAGAAAAAGGATGATAGACTTAGATGGGATATTGGGAAGGAGTTCCTGGCTATGAGGTGAAGGGCTGGGCTGGAATTCCCAGAGCAGCTGTGGCTGCCCCTGGATCCCTGGCAGTGTCCAAGGCCAGGCTGGACATGGGGCTTTGGAGCAGCCTGGGACAGTGGGAGGTGTCCCTGCCCATCCAGGGGTGGCCTTCAAGACCCCCTTCCAACCCAAACCATCCACCAGCTTTGGATGTCTTTGATTTTGGGCCAGGAGAACTTTTCCAAGCATCCAGCTGGTCCATGGGGAGGAGGTAATCCCGAGGGGGAAAGGGATTTCTTTCCTCTGGGATGGGTGTGGTGGTGCCTTTGCCAAGGACTCCTGGATAATTCCTGCTGAGCCAAATCCCTCTGACAAGCAGGTGCTACCCCCACCTTATTTCCTTTATTTTTCTGTTCCTTTGTCCCATCCATAATTAAATTTTCTTAATTAAAAGGCGTCCCCTGCCCATGGAACTGGACGATGTTTAAGATCCCTTCCAACCCCTACCTATCTAGGATTGTGGGATTCGTTGGAATTGCTCAAATAAGGATTCCAGCCACCTGCAGCTTTTCCAGCATCCAGGAGGGAAAAGGAGACAGCTCCAGAGGCTGAGCCTGCCACTGCCCCGTTGTTCGTGGGGGGGCAGTGAAGGCCCAGGAACCCCAGCCCTGATAACCGGAATATTTTGGGGTTAGGACAGGGAATTTGATGAAACGTGAGAGGTGATTTTATCCAAGGAGAGCCACTTGAGCGCGGAATCGCCACCTCTGACCTGCAGTTCCACGAAGCTCCCAAACAACTCCTCCACTGAGCAATCACGTCCCCACTTGTCACACTGTCCTTGCTGGCACCTTCCTCCCCCTGTCCTCGATCTCTGACATTCCTTGGCATTTACTGGGACATTTTCCTACTGATTTAACAAAAAAAAAGCAAAAAGAAAGTGGTTTGTCGTATGATTTTTTCCTATAGCAAAATAATAGCAGTGTGCAGCTTTCCATTTTGAGCACTTGCTAATACTTCCCTTTTTTCCTTCTCAATTTTCAGAATGAAACTGGAATATCCTTTTTCAAGGAAAAAGAAAAATAAAAAACAAACATAACCAGGAAATCATAGCTATTTCATTCTAATCTTCTTTTAATTCAGAATCAAAGTTTTAAAGGCAGCTCAGGCTCTGCGACTGGGACAGAAGTTTCAATTCAGGTTGAAAATTTCGATTCAGGTTGAAATTGCTTCATCTTCAGCACCTTCAGCGAGGATTCCCAATCTGCCCAGGAGCTCCTGACGGCTGGAACGCCCTGTCCCAAGCACCTTCCCAGGCTGAGTGTTTTTCCAGAGGCCCCAAGGCCTCCCACTCCATCCTTTGGCAGGTGACAGCAGCTCCAAAGCCTCCGGGCCGGAGGGTGCAAGCCAAGCCTCGAGGGTGCTGTCAGCGGGGAGGGATGTGCTGGGATGGCAGGGATGCCTCGGAGCCTGCCCGGAGCAGGGAGCAGCCAGAGCAGAAGGATGAGGCAGGGATTTATGGAAAGGCCTCATGGACACACCCTGGGCAGTGCCAGAGCCCGGCCGG
>WAAG01050935.1:14324-35104 GCA_013390105.1 Tichodroma muraria
AATAGAAATAGAAATAGAAATAGAAATAGAAATAGAAATAGAAATAGAAATAGAAATAAATAGAAATAGAAGTATACGTAAAGCACATCACAGACACACTGGCCCACATGTGGCTCCACCCAGACATTTAAGAGAGAGCTCCTGCTCTGATCATCTTTTATTTTAAACAGGGAAAGGCAGTGTCTGTTTTATCCTGTTTTACAGCTGAGATGAGCCCAGGATCCAGGATTTAGGGCTGAGTTTAGGAAGTGTCTCACAGCTGAGATGAGCCCTGGATTCAGGGCTGAGTTTAGGAAGTGTCTCACAGCTGAGATTAGTCCAGGATCCAGGATTTAGGGTTGAGTTTAGGAAGTGTCTCACAGCTGAGATGAGCCCTGGATTCAAGGCTGAGTTTAGGAAGTGTCTCACAGCTGAGATGAGCCCAGGATCCAGGATTTAGGGTTGAGTTTAGGAAGTGTCTCACAGCTGAGATGAGCCCTGGATTCAGGGCTGAGTTTAGGAAGTGTCTCACAGCTGAGATTAGTCCAGGATCCAGGATTTAGGGTTGAGTTTAGGAAGTGTCTCACAGCTGAGATGAGCCCAGGATCAGGAATTTAGGACTGGGTTTGGGAAGCATCTCAGGCTGGGAGGAGCCCAGGATTCAGGGCTGAGTTTGGGCAGTGTCTCCACGCCACGGGTGAATGAAGTCCACGTCCTTGCTTTTCACAGCCCTTCCCTTTGAACCTCGGGACTCCTAAACAAGGCCAGTGTGGCAGAACTTGGCTGACCTTTGAGACGTTCTCCACGCTGGACTGGCCTTCCACAGGCTTCAGTGTAGTTGTGTGGCTGTTTATGGGTAGGACGGGGAAAATTAATATTGGGATAAGGAGAAACACCCTGGAAAAGGTTGGAAGGCTGGAAAAGGTTCCACTTGCTGCAAGGAGCAGCTGCAGAGCACATCTGTCACAAATTCCCCACCATTCAGCAGCAGCAGACCACAAGAAGCACCAAAAAAGCGGCAGCCCCAAGTCCTGGGCTGATCTCAGCCTCTGCTTGATGCTCACGTTCTTATGGAAGGTTTCCTGCCTCGAAGCTGGGATGGCTCTTGCATGCCGGGTGAGTCACAGGTGATGCCTGCTGGAGGCTGGCCTGGAGCAGGGACCAGCCGGAGCAGAAGGATAAAGCAGGGATTTATTAAAGGCCTCCATGGGCACACCTGGGCTGCACCAGAGCCCGGCCGGGCCACGCTCAAGGTGCACCCGAATGGTCACAAAAAGGACACCTGGCCACGAGGTGACACAATTTTTTAAGTTCTGATCCATCTCATATTGGAGTCAAATTGTCCAACCACAGCTCCAGGTCATGGAGCTCCATCCTCCTGGTTTTTCCTTCTCACTTCACCGTTGGTTTTGTTCCTGGGTCTGAAAGCTGCCCTCGGTCCGAGCTGGAGAAGGAATTGTTTTGTCTCCCTGCTCCATGAGGAGAGCTCAGCAGCGCTCAGTGTGAAACCCAAACCACTAAAACAGCCCAGAATCTAAAAGATATAAAAGCTAAAACTTAAGGCATCCCTGGGAGCGTGAGGAGCCAAATCTCCCCACCTCCCAAGCCCCCACTTATCACAGCCCTGCCCTGCTGGCTGTCTGCAGAGGCGTCACGGCTGCGGCTGCCGAGCCAACGCTGCTGCGCGCAGACAGAAACGGGGGACCCGGCAACATTTCTGCTCCTGTCACCCTCTATCTCCACCTGATCTCGCATTTAACACCAGGCCAGACACATCCCACCGGCTCTGAAACATCCTCATTCCAGGGAATGCACCATAGGGAAGGTATTCATCCCTCTTGGCCTGGATAAATATACAGGTACAGACAAATGTGTGCACAGACCCAGATTTGAAAATACGCACAGCCACGTGCGTTTCATAACCCTTCGCCCACATTTCTATAAATCTCCAACCTCTTCCATGTAAATTTTCCCCGGAGTTCAGCTGCAGATGGTTATTGACAAAATATGAACTAATGCTCGCAACATCCCTGTGTGCTTAAGGTGGAATTGAATTTCAGTAATCTCAGCCCACTAAAAGCCAGATTTTAAGCCTGGACCAGTTTTCTGGGTCAATAAAAGGAGGCAGGTCGATCCAGAGGACAGCTTGATCTGGTTCAGGATTTACTGGTTAGACAGAGACGTCAGCTGGGAAGCAGCACAGAGAGGGAGAAATTACTTGGGAACGTTTGGGGTGGAATTTAGATGCTTGTTCAGAGCCCCAAGACCAGTCTTCAGTGCTGGTGAGTTCCTTGGAGCTGGACATGCAAATTCCCATTAAAATCCTTGGGAAACTACTCAGTGTAGCCAGGTGGACCCTGAGGAACAGCAGAGGTGAGCCCAAAATCCTTATCTATGAGCTGATGACCTGAATTTTGGCCTCTGAAGAAACTAAACCCACCTCAGGCAAGTTGTGCTTCTCCAAATAAACTTACGGATTGGTGGAGACTCTGGATTAACAGAGACATCAGCGCAGGGACCCCGCCCCTGGCACAGGACCTCTGGAAAACCTGCACCTTTCTGAAGAGGAGCTGGAGGATCCACGGGCTTCACCATAATATTTAAATATTCAAAGCTCAGTGTTCAAAGAGCCTCGGAATTCCAAGGACTGGGATTGAGGGAGATAATTAGATGATGATTGGCCGCAGAGAGATGTGTGGCTCAGCTTGGATGACAAAGTCTGGAACCACAGGAGGAGAAGCGGAAGAGGTGTTTATCTCCTGACTGAAGGACAAACCTCCAAGAATTCTCAGGAGATCATTTCCAGAAAGGGATCCTGAGAATTTTCCTTCACCTGACGCATTCCAGGGAATCCTCCTTTTGATTTCTTCCCGGTGCTGCTCACCTGGAGAGAGGACGTTGAAGATCAGCTCCATTTTAGGTTTTGCAGGAATGCATCTTGACAGGAGAAACGGCTAAAAAGAGAAGAAAAAGCGAAGTAGAAGAACACTCAGAAATTGCAGGGTTTAATCTCCAGGCCTCCATTAGAGATTTGATGTCCCCGGGAAAGAATATTCTTGTTTCTGGAATTTATTGTTGATATTTTTTGACTAACTGGTTGGATTGCCAGTGATTGTTTAGAAAGTTATTATAATCCAAACAGGGTTATTATAGACATATCATTATTATATATAATGACTGTTATAGTATATATATAATCATTGTATAATAATTATATATAATGTAATTATTATATAATAATTATAATATATATTTATACTATAAATATATACAATCTACATAAATTATTGTATATAACCATTATGATGCGAACAAGGGTTAATGCACATGGAAGTATAAATTTATTTAATTAATTAATATTTTCATAGCTCTTCGACAGCAGCAAATGCCAAGCTGCCCCTAAATGCAGAACACGGAATCTGGGGGAAGAGCAGACCCCATTTCCTGGGATTGTCCAACAGTGGAATGACAGCCCTAAACCTCCCCCTCCCCCCCGAGTTAAAAGCGACAAAAATTGATGGAGACTCCAGAATTTCCTTGAGAAATTCCACAGCTGTTGAGTCTTGCAGGAGCTGAGCTCATGGGTGTGATTCAGCGGCAATGAATTTCCAGCACGGGGCCCTCAAAGGTTGAACCCAGCACTGGGCAGCAGCTGGAAAACCACACGACTTCTCTTCCCGACCTGTTGGAAGCAGGAATTCAGCGCCGGAGGCCGAGCAAAGCCAGGACGGGCAGACACCCGTGGCAAGTGGAGAGGTTTCAAGCGGAGCGTGAAGTTCACCTGGGGGTCAGAGCAGCTCTCAGCTGAGGCTTGGTCAAAATCCCGCTGACCTCAATCCAGAGCTTTCCACTGGCAGGGCCGGGGTGAGTTTGGAAAAGAGGGGGAAATTCCGCACTGCCATCAGGGGGTTTGCCCTGGGTTTGGAACTCGCGGGTGCTGGGATGAGCTGGCGGCTCCCGCTTCGCTCGGGGGCTTCAAAGCTCGGCTCAGGCATCTCCGTGCCTGGGAAAAATAAATGATTTTAAGCACTCAGACAGGTAAGTATTTAAATTTGGACGTTCTCCAAAACCGCATTTTTTTAAAGGGAATTTGTGCTGTGTTGAAGAAAGGCAGAATTATCCATGTCACAGCGACACTGACGAACCCAAAGGATGGCTGAAGGCGACCATCACCCTCCAGTTCTTCAATTTAGGGATTTCCGGGCTTAATCCCGTAATTGTGCCGCTCAAAGATTCCCTTTCTTTGCAGAAAAATGTCTCAATTTTAGTCAGGACCAGGCTTTACAGCAACAACCGAATGAAACAGCAAATCCAAATTAATTCAGGAGTTTTAATCTGAATTACGATAAAATAATCTGCTTTTGCAGCTGAAGGTTAAATCAAGGATTTTATCTGAGTTTAAATTCAACAAGAGTGAAATATTTTGAATATTGGCTCCTAAGAGTACAAAGTACAGCACAAAGTTTCATCACTTCAAGGTTAAACCACCTGAGAACTTCCAAAAACTTTCATTTGATCAGCCCGGAGTTCATAAAAAAATCCCCAGATATGGGCTCCTTAAAAATCTTCTGGTCCATCCCAAAAAACCCAAAAGGAGTTAGATTTGAGCTTCAGCTCGCAAATATCTGGGACAAAGGCTGAGTAAAGAGATTTCTCTGGCACACGCGGGTTTTACAAAGCGGATTTATTCCAGTTCAAGTTTGGGCTTGTCTTTCCGTAAATTCAGCTGGATCACAGCGGATGAGTGCTGGGATTGCAATCCTACAGCAAGGCGTGCAGGGATCCCCCCTAAAGGTAATTTCTACTTGGAGGAAGTCCTTGCAACAGAAATTCAATAATCATCAAGCTCTCGATGCTAAAATCCACGTCTGTAATGGTAAATTAGTAATAAAATCATAATAAAATCGTCTTCTTTCCTGCCCTGACCGCTCAAAAACCTTCATGCAGAGTTGAAAATCCCAGCTCTTCCCATTCAGCACCCATCAGGAATTTTCCTTTGGCCGACTCCAGACCCAGTTTGTGCACACTCAAGTTAGGAATGTTTTTCTCATTCCCAGAGAGATTTGCGTGAATACAAAAATGCTCTTTATGAGAATATAAAAAATGCTCTTTATTTTTTAATACGGAGACAACGCTTGAAGTCTGCCAGAGGTTTCTTGATTTCTCCCCAGGAAATTTGAGAGGGAACAACCAAAGTTGATTATTTTCCTGAACTTTGAGAGAGACTCGGCTTTAAAGGCTCTGTGGCCACCGCTGGCTTCTCCGAGGTCGTCACTTATTCCAGGATCTCCTCATTTTCATGGAATATTGGAAAAACTGGAACAATACCAATAATAGGGGTTTGCCTTTTGGGGGGTTGGTTGATTGTTTCTTTCAGTGGAGGGGGGACAATCCACTATTTTCCGGGAAATAATTCCTTATCTCCTCTACTTATTATGGAATAACAAAAATAAATCCCTGGTTTAGATTCCTCATCGGACATGGAGAAAAATGGGATTTACTTCGGAAGTTTTCTCAAGTTTCGCTCAAGTTTCTCTCAAGTTTTCCTGCCTCCAACATCGTGATACCCTAAGACAATAAGTATTGGAAAAAATAAAATTAAATAAAAATTAACAGACAGAAATCAAGTGAATTAAAACTTCCTAGGAGGACCCTCAATAGCTGGAAAACACAGGGCAGGATTTTTAATTATTAAAGAAGTTATTTCACATAAAGTTATTTTTTGAAGTCTGAGAGTGGAAATATTCAATTTCTTACACTGCTCTTGTACTTTAGGAGAAGAAATAATATTAATAACATTATAAATAAATTATTATATATTATAATATAGTATATTTGTCATAGNTTTCTTCCTCCTGCATTTTTTTATGTCCTAGGATTTTTTAAGGGATATTTTTATGATTTTATTTTTCCATAGTTTATGGCTTTATGGACCCCAAGTGCGCCGTAATAAATGATGGAAAAAATAACTTACAAGGGCAATAATCCCTGTTATGGCTGCTATGGAATATCCAAGACGGAATTTTAGGAGCTCCAGCAGCCTGGGACAAAATTCCGTTTATCTGCAAGGCTGCTGGAATTTGTCCTTTTTATTGGGGATATTCTGAAACACTTTAAAAATGCAGCTCAATTCCCAGGCTGGTGCTTCGTGGCAAAGCTCTGTCCTGGAAAGGATTACGGTTCAATCCCAAAAATCCCAGGCAAGGATTCCCACAGGCTTCCCTGGGCTTTCAAACTTTTCTCAATTTAATATTTAAGGAGGCAGCAGTGATAAAAATGATGGGAGGAGGAAGTTTCCCGGCCGATTTTGCCAGAAGCTTCTTCAAAGTTATCCAGTGAATCCTTGGGGTTCGGGAGCAGTGGATAATCCTGGTCCTCACTCGTGGTCCTTCCAAGGTTTCTTTTCCTATTCTGGATTTGAGGGATCCATGAAAAGCCTGCAACTCATGAGAGCCAGGCTCACTTCCTTCCTTAGGCTTCATCCAGAGGATTTTCAGGAGAGGGAAGAGGAGGGAACAAGGACCTGGCACCACTGTTTGTCCCTTGTTTGCAGCCAGGAAACACAAAGTTAGATCCCTAAACCTGCAGAAAATTTGGGAAAGTTCGGTCCGTCTCTGCTTCTGTATTTGTATCCATAAAGAGATGATTTGGGAAAGTTCAGTCCATCTTTGCTTCCATATTTTTATCCATAAAGAGATGATTTGGGAAAGTTGGGTTCATCTCTGCTTCCGTATTTGTATCCATAAAGAGATGATCTGGGAAAGTTCAGTCCATCTTTGCTTCCATATTTGTATCCGTAAAGAGATGATTTGGGAAAGTTCGGTCCGTCTCTGCTTCTTTATTTGCATCCATAAAGGGATGGCACAAACTGCCCATGGCCTTTTCCCTCTGCTTCAGAAGGATTTGGAAAACTTTTCCCATTCCTGCCTGGAGCAACCTCAGCTGATCTCCATAGGTCCTTCCAAGAACTGCCAAGGGCTGCTCTCCGATTTGGCCGCACAAATTATGGAATTATTCACCACAATGTATTTGCACTTACATATCCGTATCCATACATAATTCACGGGTTTTATTTATCCACTTTGTGCCTCCTTGCACCTTGGTTTAGGCACAGAACCCGTAATTATGTTGAGAGGTCAAGAAATCTTTAACTTTTAAGATTTTTTTATGTGATTCCAGGTTTAGAATGAAGAAAACGGGAAATGTGAGTTGTGGTAGAAGGTGGGAAAATAAGGAAAACCCACCAAAAAAGAGATGGGCAGTGAAGGCGTTGTCTCTAAATTATCTGTTCTCCTCCCGATCCACGCACTTTCCAATTAAACAAAAGCAAATCTTCCTCTTCTTTCCCTCTGGGAATGGGGAGCCATTCCCGTTGCTCTCGGGGACAGGATTTGACAGCTCCCACCAGGAATGGGTGTGAAGCTGCCCAGATGTGTCTGCTGAAGGAACCGTTTTCCTGGTGATGACAGAAGCCTGGCAGAATTCCCATTCAGAATTGGAGGGGGAATATTTTCCCCCTCTCTTTCCAAACAAAAAACAATCAGGGAAAGAGAAACCTGAATGCATCAACCACACATAAATGAGAAATTTCCTTATATATATATATATATNACTGCTCTCCCCAGGGCCCCATCTATCCATCAGGTCTTTCCTTTGGCTCCAGGATATTCCACCCCTCTCCCTCTTCCTCAATTTGTAGTATCTTGTACAGGAACCCCAGGCCATGTTTAATATGTTTGGGTTTTACACTGACAACGTAAAGGTCAACATTTAAGTAAGATTATGGAATCAGAGCAGTCCCTTGGGATGAACATGGAGCCAAATAATTCCCATTTAATTGTCCTCTTCTCCCATCCCCCTCTTCTCCTTCCAAACAGCAAAGTCCTGTTATTCCCTCTGCCTTGGAATTCTATCAGGGTTGATCTCAGGTTTATGTGAAGTCGGGATCAAATTTTCCAGAGCACTTAAGCGAGGCTTTGCTCATAAAAGACTGAGGCATTTGGGAAGGAAGAAGACTTTTTTATTTTTCCAGAGTGAAACCCTTGGGGATTTGGTGGGACAAAAGACACCTGAACTCCGTGGTTTTGTAAGACAGAGAGAGGAATAAATGCAGGCCTTTAACTTTGTATTTAACTAGAAACATTTTGGATTTTGGGTGGGGCAGGCATAGACTGGGAAGGCACCACCAGGAGAAGGAGTTGGGGATGGCGGTGAGCGCCGGGGGGAACACAGGATGGGAATAAACCTGAGGGACACCCACTGCAAATCAGACAAACCACACCATGATGTGGCACATCCCAGAGAATCACACAATCCCGTGGATAAAGTCGGGAGGGACCACTGTGATGCCTGCTGGAGGCTGGCCTGGAGCAGGGACCAGCCGGAGCAGAAGGATAAAGCAGGGATTTATTAAAGGCCTCCATGGACACACCTGGGCAGCGCCAGAGCCCGGCCGGGCCACGCCCAAGATGCACTCAAATGGTCACAAAAAGGACACCTGGCCACAAGGTCCCACAATTTTATAAGTTCTGGTCCATCTCACGTTGGAGTCAAACTGTCCAACCACAGCTCCAGGTCATGGAGCTCCATCCTCCTGGTTTTTCCTTCTCACTTCACCGTTGGTTTTGTTCCTGGGCCTGAAAGCTGCCCTCGGTCCGAGCTGGAGAAGGAATTGTTTTGTCTCCCTGCTCCGTGAGGAGAGCTCAGCAGCGCTCAGTGTGAAACCCAAACCACTGAAACAGCCCAGGATCTAAAAGATATAAAAGCTAAACCTTAAGGCATCACTGGAGGCCCGGCTCAAGCAGGGTCCCTGTTACTCAGGAGAAGCTCTGGAATGCTCATCCTTCCACGTCAGCAGAGGCTGACCTGATCTGCAGCTGGCTCTAGTCCTGTCTCACCTGGGATTTTGAGACCTTTGCTTGTCTCTGCCAAATAATCTGTTAATATCAGATTGCTCTGAAATCGCCCCTCCCAAAAACACGTTTCTGATCCTCCTATAGGTCCGCAGAAATCTGGAACGCAGTAGAAGAAATCAGAGACCTTGTTTCTTTCTCCAGCTTATCCCATGGCCTTCCACGGTTTGATTTTCACCCCAGAACTGGAGATTTGGGTTTCAACACGTGCAGACAGATGAAATCCCACGCGCCCTGCCCGATTCCCTGGATGCGTTAGCAAGGAGAAGGGATATGAAGTGATCTCAATGCTCGCCACGGTGTCTGAAGTTTCTGGCCACCATTATTGGCCACCCAACTCCAAGGGCGGAGCATCAATTTGCAATTGAGGAAAATCTTTGGAGCGAGTCCTGTGAGAGATGAGAGGTCCTGCCCCCGGATTCATAGCAAATTATTTTAATTGCTGTGCCAGCCAAGCCTCTCTAAGTGTCTTCTGCTGTGTTTCAAAAGGAGGACGGAGACCAGAAACTGCGAGTAGAAACGGCTCCTTTATTCGAACATGGATGAAAACACAAAATACCCTCAAAACAGATGAAACTTGTATCCTCAGGTCCTTGGAACCGGATTGGACAGCTCAGCAGTTGCTTCTAAAAGGAGCTTTTCCAGGTGAATTCACACCCTGATTCAACAAGGAAATTCCCAGCGTGGATTGTCTGGATCCCACGATCCCCGAGTTTGCTGACTTCACTAAAATCAGGATTTCCTCCCTGGCTTGGGTAACTGGTGCCGTTGGAATCCTCTACAGGGTGTTTGGAGAAGACATCCTGAGGTCCTGTGTCCTTCTGGAGCTGCTGTCCAAAATCATGGAATCGTTAAGGATGGAAAAGACTTCCAAGACCATCAAGTCCAGCCTTCAACCCAGCACCCCCATGGCACCAAAAGGGGTCACAAAATTCCACATCTCCTGTCTGTTGAACACTTCCAGGAATGGAGAGCACAGCACTTCCTTGGGAAACCCCTTCCAACTGTTTGACCGTTCAGTCAGGAATTTTTCCATAGTATCTGACCCCTGGAGCAAGTTTAAAATTAATATATTTGTTTCATTAATTAATAGATCCCCTTTTTTGTGGTGGTGTTTCTTTTCAGTACAGATTATCATCCCTGGTTGGAAAATGTTTGCTGGGAGAAGCCAGGACAGTGGACAAACACAGTTACGAGCAATACCCACGTTTTTATTCCTGAAATATAAACCTATGGCAAGCTGATGGAAGGAAATCTAGGAGCTTTATCCCAAATTTTTGCTTTGTCTTTGGTTTGAGGTGTTGCATGATTTTCAGATAGACTTCCAATAGCAAAGGAAATATTGTCTGGAGAATGTATCCTGTGGGATCATGCCCTGAGTGGATCTCTGGAAAAGATGAGCTTTCTGATTTCCTTATTCCCCAGACACTTTTCCTGGAATAGTTTATTGTGGTTAGAAGAAGGATAACTAAAGGAAAATTATTCCCATCCTTATGTTCTTAACACTTGGACTAACTGGGAAGGAATTAGAAGGGAAGTTCAGTGGATAGAGGAAGGAGCTGGACAAATCAAAAAATTTTGGAATTTATGCCTCAAACTGCCCTGAGTGGTCCAAACAAAGTGAGATCCATGAATTCCCCAAACTGCATCACCTTTAAAACCTCCAGAGCCGCAGGAACATTCCATGGATGCAGGAATCAATTATGCAAAGGGATGAAATTCAGCACTAGTGGCATCTTTATGTGAATATTTAAATTCAGGCTGCAAAATCACCCACATTTTATTGATGCCTATAAAACACACGACGAAAGTTGCTGCATTTTTTGAGATTAAATTTAAATGAGAAGATGTGAGAGCTGTCAAGGAGGAAAAGTCTCTGCAGCCAGGGCGAGGCAAATAAAATAACCCTGGATTTTATCCATAATTCCCTGCTGCAAGAACGCTGCTTTACCATGAGCGGTGGAGAGAGGAATATTTGTTGCCCGGCTATAAATTGAATTTTAAAAGGTAAATTCAGCAGCCTATTCTTGTCCTGGAGGACACGGAGATGGATTAAGCATTCCCGGAAAGAAGCATAAAAGAATATGAAACACATAGAAAACAATGCATTAAAAAAAAAAAAAAACGAAAAAAATAGAAAAAAATGCAAAAAAAAAAAAAAAAAAAAAAAGAGGGGGAAAAGAAACTGTTTTGTTTTTTTACTTTTTTCAGGCCATGCACAAAATAATTCGAAGCAAATGTGGAGCCTTTCTCTACAAGGAGACAACCACAGAGGGACACATGAGCTCTGTGGTGGTTGGGTTTCTTGTTAATCCACACCGTTATCCCAGTGGTCCTGGAATTATTCGTGGGAAATATCTCCTGAACGGCCGGCCGTGTTTGCCAACTGGCTGCTTTGTATTTATTTAGTAATTACCCTGATTATTTGATAGAAGAATCCTGGGCTGGGTTCCTCCCCCTCCCAGAAAAAGAGAATCATCAGCTCTCCATACGTTTCTCATCTTTGGGATCAAACGGATCCACGGAAAGTCTGCTTTGCTGTGGGCAGGACTTGGATACTTATCCAACACGGGACCTTTGGAGAAAGGTTTTAAGCACACACAAAAACCTCCACATTTTTTCTGGTTTTTTGGTGCATAAACCATTCCCTGGCTGCAGACACACCCCAGCTTGGCTTTGGTGAATGGAGGATGAAGCTTTCCATGCTGGAAAGCTGCAAGTTGGGATTTTACTACAGGAAGAACTGATTCTAATGGATGCTCCCATTCCCGACTGCCAGCCCCATTCCCAGCTCCCATTTATGTATGTGATGCCCTGAGAGGCTGACCCTGAGCAGGGAGCAGCTGGAGCAGAAGGATGGAGCAGGGATTTATGGAAAGGCCTCATGGACACACCCTGGGCAGCGCCTGCAGCCGGGCTGAGCCCCAGAATGGGCCCAGAGTGGACGCCCGGCCACGAGGTCCCACACTTTTAGAAGTTCTGCTCCATCGGCACGCTGGAGTTCACGGCCCAATTCCAGCTCCAGCTCACCAAGCTCCATCCTCCTGGTTCTTCCCTCGGCACTGCTCCCTTGGTTTGGCTGCCGGGCCTGAAATTTGTGGCGGCTGTGCTCGGTGCCGAGCTGGAGAAGGAATTGTTTTGTCTCCCTGCTCCGTGGGGAGAGCTCAGCAGCGCTCAGTGTGGGACCCGGAGCCACCCCTGGAACTGCACGGGGCTGGGAATAGGAAAGACAAAACCTGAGGCATATCCATCTAAAACTGAATCATATCCATGAGGTGAAATGAGGGAAGAGGCCGAAACTAAACCCCAAAAATTAGTGTGGCCCCAGATTTGCTCCCTGGTGATGTCAAATGAGGGTTTGCTCCGGATTTGGCTCCCAGATTTAATGGATAAAGGATGGAGCTCTGAGCAACCTGTGCCGGCGGAAGGTTTCCCTGCCCATGGAACAGGGTTGGAACTGGATCATCCCTAAGATCCCTTCCACTTCCAGGATTCTGTAATGGAATGAAAGACAGAACTGCTCTGGACGTGCATTGCTTTCCGTGACGGTTTTCCCAACCTTTCCAGAACCTTAAGGACGTCGCTGCCAGGACCCTCTCTCTGCCTCAAGACCATTTCATTTCCATCCAGACTGCTTGCGTGTTATCCAGAATATCCAAAATTTTCCGAGCCCAGAGCTGCAGAGTTCAGGGCAGCTTTAGGGCTACGCCTGCACCCAGAGCTCCGTAAATTTAGGGCCAAAGTCAGGGTCAAAAAAACCCCACTCTCCGAGGGGAACATCTTTATTGGTGTTCTCCTTGCTTTGCCATTGATTTCCAGATCTCAGGAGGGGACACCAGTGCACAGCCCACTCCCCGCTCTTCCTTGCTCTTTGGCTGTCATTAAATGATGGCTGGGAGCTCCCAATGGAATCGTTTCGGCTGGAAAAGACCATTGGGATCATCAGGGCCTACCATTCCCCCAGCACAGTCAAGGCCACCACTAAGGCACGTCCACACAATTTTTAAATTCCTTCGGGGTGAGGGCTCCACCACTGCCCTGAGCAGCCTGTGGAGTCCTGGACAACCCTTCCCAGGAAGGATATTCCCTAATATCCAACCTAAACCTCCCTAAAAGTGCTACAGGGTTTCTGTAGGGATCACGGTCTGTTTATATCAGCATCACCTTCTCTGTTTCATTTTCTGTCTCGTAACCATTTCAAGGTTCACAGCACCAGCTGCAGATTGGATTTTAGGATTTTTCAAGGCATAGTTATTTAGGATTTTAGCATTTTCAAGGCATAGGTATTAGGATTTTAGGATTTTCAAGGTTTGGGTATTTTTTGTACAGAAAGAAGATCATAATGAGGCTACTGCAGAAGAACTGCTCAGCTCAGGACATGCAGCGGCAATTAAAACTCTGGGATATTTCATTTTCTTTACCCCTACTGGGACAACACAAAAACTGGTTTAAAAGACACCAGAAGATTTCTGCTGTCTCCTGCTTCCATGTGGGAGGAGAGGAATGTTTTCCATGTCACGATAGACCAAATCTAGCCCAGCCAAGCACGTAAAGAATTGAATTATTTCCCTCTGAACTCAGCTGCTTCAGAAAATACAACACAGAAAGCAGGGCAACATCATGGAAAGTCTGGAATTAAATCGATCCCAGCTATCCAAGGATGGAGAGGAAAAACACAGGAGCACAGAGAGAAAGGAGATAAACCAAGTGAATCCAAATTATTATTTTTTTTTCTTATTTTTAAGTTTCATGGTTTCTTCTCCAGCAAAAGCCCGTGGAGAGCATTAATCTGTGTCAGCTCTTGCTCAGGTAGAAAGCGGGAAGTTTATTTGTGTTTTGCCACATCAAATTTTATCTGTCCATCGTCTGCATTTTCCACCTGGCAGAAGGTCCTGGGATTTCGAACCTCCTTGAAGGAGGTAAGGCGCAAAAACCGCAGGACAAATCATAATTCTTTATTAGGCTTTTAGGATCTTCTTTATTAGAAGGATCCTTCGAGAGAGGTTATCAAAACATACAGGGGAGCAGGGCGGGTGGGTTGTTTTAAAAATAGGTAAAACACACAGCAGGGATATGAAATTCATGGAATCGTGGAATGGTCTGGGTTGGAAGAGACCTTGAAATGCCACCCCTGCCATGGGCAGGGACAGCTCCCACTATCCCAGGGTGCTCCGAGCCCTGTCCAGCCTGACCTTGGACACTGCCAGGGATCCAGGGGCAGCCACAGCTGCTCTGGTCACCCTGTGCCAGAGCCTGCCCACCCTCCTAGCCAGGAATTCCTTCCCAAAATCCCATCTAACCCTGCCTTCCTTCAGATTCAGGCCATTCCCATTTCACGTACTTATGAAAAACATGAAAACAACACCAACTCAGCTTCTCAGCTGTCACAAAAGGTCACAGGTGGAGCCAAAATGAGAATCTCCATCACTTCATTTCCATCCAGGAGAATCTTCTGGTCATTCCTTGCTCATTTTGCAGCTCAGGGCACAACTTTGGTGAGTCAGTCCTGTGAGGAGTGGCTGAGGGAGCTGGGAAGGGGCTGGAGAACTCCTGAGGGAGCTGGAAAGGGGCTCAGCCTGGAGCAAAGGAGGCTCAGGGGGGCCCTTGTGGTTCTGCACAGCTCCTGACAGGAGGGGACAGCCGGGGGGGTCGGGCTCTGCTCCCAGGAACAGGGACAGGAGGAGAGGGAATGACCAGGGGAGGCTCAGGTTGGACACCAGGAGGAATTCCTTCCTGGAAAGGGTTATTAAGCATTGGGATTGCCCAGGGAGGTTTGGAGTCCCCACCCCTCGAGGTGTCCAAGGAATTCCTGGACATGGCACTCAAAAAATTTGGACTTGATGATCCCAAAGGTCTTTTCCAACCTAAATATGGCCTGGGCTGGGGACGAGGTGGGCATCGGGCACTGGTTGGACTCAATGGTCCTGGAGACCTTTTCCAACCTCAGTGATTCCGGAATTCCATGATTCTCTTGTCCACCAAGCTCAGAAGGGCTGTACTGAGCTAACAGACGTAGCCCTGGGCACAGAAACCCTCAACCTGAGAGGCTTCGTCCTCCTCTTGATGCTCGCAGCTACTTTCCTCCCAAAGGCGCTTCCTAGAACGGATT
The DNA here is from genome assembly GCA_013390105.1 of Tichodroma muraria. NCBI lineage: Eukaryota > Metazoa > Chordata > Aves > Passeriformes > Sittidae > Tichodroma > Tichodroma muraria. The sequence continues at coordinate 29,325 of WAAG01050935.1, forward strand.
TCCCAAATTAAACTGCTCGTTCTGCTCCCAAGCACAAGAGTCCTGCTTGGGCCTGAAGAATTCCATGGAAAAAAAGGTGATTCCCTGGGAAAAAAAAGGGCCATTCTCCGGAAAAAAAAGGGCCACCCCCTGGAATAAAAGGGCCATTCTCTGCCAAAAATGGCCCTTGATCTGGGAAGCTCCATCTCCGACCCCTGACACAATTTCTCCTGGCCAGGGGATGTGCTGAGGGTGTTTCTATTTAAAACCTGAGCTAAAAGGAGCCGAGCGAAAGCAGGAGGAGAAGGAGGAGGGGGAGGAAAGAGGGGAAAAAAGCAAAACCCAAGGAAGGAGGGGTTGGGAGGAGATGTTGGGGCCCGTTTCCATGGAAGGTGAAGTGTGTGGGGTGTGACAGAGACCCCGTGACCTGGTCCCGTGGTGACAGTGGCACTTCGGGAGCAGTGGAAACAGGAGCTCCAATCTACCCTGTAAGTGGAGATTAGGGGGCTGTGACAATTCCCCTCGGCTAAAGCCTTCCCTGGAGGACTGGAGCAGCCTTGGTGGATGGAAATGTCCCTCGTGGTTCCCATGACCTGCAGATAACCCAGAAGGAGTGTCAGGGCAGCTACCTTCCAAAATCATGGAATCACTGAGGATGGAAAAGACCTCCAAGGTCATCAAGACCAACTGATGCCTCAAGACATTGCATGCTTATTACTATTTATTATTGCTTATTATTATTATTATTGTTAGGTATTTATCTATTATTAGATATCTACTGTTATTAGATGTTAATCAGATGTTAAATATTTATTTACCCTTAGATATTTATCTCTTGTTAAATGTTGATTTTAGATTGTGGGGTGTTTGTGTTTAGAGCAGAGACTCAACAGGGTCAAGGCCTTGTCGAGCCTCTAAAGGGGGGAAATGATGCCTCAGGTTTTGTCTTTNACCTCGTGGCCGGGCGTCCACTCTGGGCCCATTCTGGGGCTCAGCCCGGCTGCAGGCGCTGCCCAGGGTGTGTCCATGAGGCCTTTCCATAAATCCCTGCTCCATCCTTCTGCTCCAGCTGCTCCCTGCTCCGGGTCAGCCTCTCAGGGCATCACAACCTTCAACCCAGCACCCCCATGGCCACCAAAAGGGGTCACAAAATGCCACATCTCCTGTCTGTTGAACACTTCCAGGAATGGAGAGCACAGCACTTCCTTGGGAAGCCCCTTCCAACTGTTTGACCGTTCAGTCAGGAATTTTTCCATAGCATCTGACCCCTGGAGCAAGTTTAAAATTAATATAATTGTTTCATTAATTAATAGATCCCCTTTTTTGTGGTGGTGTTTTTTTTCAGTACAGATTATCATCCCTGGTTGGAAAATGTTTGCTGGGAGAAGCCAGGACAGTGGACAAACACAGTTACGAGCAATATCCACGTTTTTATTCCTGAAATATAAACCCATGGCAAGCTAATGGAAGGAAATCTAGGAGCTTTATCCCAAATTTTTGCTTTGTCTTTGGTTTGAAGCATTGCAGATCTGTCTCGCCCCCAAATGGAATGGATGAATCCATTCCATTTGGGAATGATTTTTGGGAATGATCCATTTGGAAATTCCATTTGAAATTGAGGGATGGAATCAAATCTTTGGGCTCTTCCTGGGGACAGGGAGGGGTTTAGGAACCCCCTGGAAAATATCGGAATTACCCCTGGTAGGAGAGAAGTGGATGCTTTATGGTTTCGCTTTCCCTGTGCCCTGCTGGAGCAGGGAGCTGCTTCCAGATGATCCCCCAGTGGTTCCTTCCATCCTGGGATTCTGGGATTCTGCGTGGCTGCAGTCTCCACCAACACCTAAAAAGAAGGAATTCCACGTGCCATTCCCAAACACCTTGCCTGGAGCTGGGATTGGCCGCGTTCAAGCCGTGCGTTTAAAACCTTGGCATCAAATCCCCTCCACCTGCATTTGCTTTAAACTCTGCCTTGTTACCAGCTTAGTAAAAACTGATATTAATGTCTTCATTTCATTCCGCGGGGGTTGGGATTATGAGCCTGGCAGCCAGCCAAGGGCTTTGCTGCAAATTGCGCAGCAAAGGCCTCGTGCAAATGATATTTTATCCCTCGGGTTATGAGGAAAAGGATTTTTCATAGGCAAGGGAGGGAAATAAAGGAAATAAATTCTTGAATAAAAGAGGGTGACTGGAGTGCTGCCTTTTGGTGAACCAGAACTGCTCAGATGGCAAAGTTTTCTTGATTATTTTCATTTTTTTATTTTTTATTTTTTTTCTGGTTAAGAGCTGTAAAATGCTCTGCTGTCGCAGCAGACGTGAAGGTGAGAGTCCAGTGGTTGTGGCCACTCTTGGGGTTTTTTTTGTACATGATGCCTTTTTTTGTTATTTGCCGAATTCCCGGCTACAAGAATCACCTGACTCTCAGACCGTTGCTTTTATTCAAAAATCATATTTATTTTTTTCCTTATAAGAGTAAAGAAGCGCTTGAAAACCTGATGCCCTAAAGCCCCTAAAATCAAAATTCAAATCAAAGGGATGCTGTTGTTGTCAGTGATTTGGACTCATGGAATCACGGAATGGTTTGGGTTGGAAGGGACCTTAAAGAAGAAATTCCAACCCCCCTGCCATGAGCAGGGAATCTTTTACTTGATCAGGTTAGAAATAGAAAACAAAATTATTTTTCTATTGATCTTGAATTTTTTCACTCATTTTTGGAGGCAGGGGCTGCAAAACAAGGCCCTTGTTGCACCCGTGCCCCACAGCCGAGCTCAGCTGAGCAAATTCTTCAGGATCAAGTCCCAGTTTCTCCTAAAATCTCCATTAGCAGCTGGTCCTGCCAAACCATTCCTCATATTTTTGCTGCCAGAGTTGTCCCTGGTGAGGTTTTCATGCTTTCATTTCCAGTACTGGCGGCCTTGACCTGACCAACTGGATTTTTATTCTGATAACATCTGGGTGAGCGACACTCAAATTATCACACAAACCAGGCCAGCGACACTGGAATTTCCAAGGAAAATTGTTCCATTTCCGTTGACTCCTGTGCTTATTGTAAGAGCAGGGGCTCAGCCTCGGGTGCTGTGGCCAGTGAACTCCCTCCACACCCAGTGAGCGTTTTACAACAGCTCTACGTGCTGCCACACCCAGCAGTTGAGTTATCCCTGCTTTAAAATTGTTCATTCTGCAGGACTGCTGGCTTTGAGCTCCGGAATTTACTGGGCTTGTCAAAAAGTGTGGCTCCATGTTTCCATCTTGTCCTTTTCATCGCCCGCTGAGAAGTTTTGAACTTTGGTTCTTCAAGAATCTTCAAAATTCTTCACCAAAGGTTCCAGGTCTGTCCGTGGTCTGTTGGAATTACTGGGATTTGATTTCAACGAGGGCAAAATGGGGGCACTGAAAACCAAATTTATTCATCCCCCCACACCCAGCTCCTCAGGAAGTTGGAGAAGCAGAGTAAAGAAGGATGAAAGGTTTTGGGAGAACCTTCACCATAAATCCCTGGAAGAGTCAAAGCTGCAATGAGAGGCAGAGCAGCTCCCTGGATTTGCTGTCTGAAGGAGCCTCTGGAGCGGTTCCTTCCCCTACGGAATCGACTGGAGCCTTTTCCAGCTTCTCTTTGCACTGAACTCATTGGAAGTTCCTGGGCTGCCACTCTCTCATTACCGATTTGTTGATAAGGAAAATTTTTAAAAAGTAAAAACAAAAGGAAAAAAAACATCTCTTGATTCAATCTCCTCTTGTTAGGATGCCCTTAAATGTTATCCTCGTTTGTTGTTTATTTTATTGGGATTGGAAGGGGCAGTCGTGGACACACCTCCCACTGCTGGGGTGTCTTAGCCCAGAGAATCCCTGCCTGGAATTGCTGGATCCTGCTCAAATCCCTGAAATCCAGACTGAGGCAAGTCTTCTATGGCTTCCGCCTCAGCTGATCCTGGAGAGCTTTGATCTCAGCTGCTCAGTTGTGTTATCACTCAGGATTCCTGGGAATACATCCGCGGACAAGACAGTCTGCAATTCTTGGGAGCGTTTTCCATTTAGGATCGATCTCTGCCTGCTCTCCGCAGTCCCATAAAGGAGGATGGGGCCAGCTGGGATCGGTCTCTTCTCCCAGCGGACAACGGACCCGGCCAGAGGAAACAACCCCAAGCTGTGCCAGAGGAAGTTTAGATTGGATTTTAGGGAATATTTCTCCACAGAAAGGGTGGTCAGGCATTGGAACTGGAAGACCAGGGAAGTGGAGGAGTTCCTGGAAAGGTTTTAAATTGGATGTGGCACTTGGGGACATGGATTGGGTGGATTTGGCAGTGCTGGGCTCCCCTGTGGACTCGAGGAGCTCAGAGGGCTTTTCCAACCTTAATAACCCTGTGATTCCCAGAATCCCCAAAATCCTCACCTGAGAAAATCCTCTATTATGTCAAAAAGTTGGGTTTGAGGGAATAGGTACAACTGAGATTATCCCAGAAATATCCCCAGAGCAGAGACTGGATGGATGTCCTGGAACTGTCCTAATTCCCTTATTGTGGAGTTACCCTGACTTTTCCAAGGAATGGCATTTTCCACATCAGGTGTCTGGAATCAGGGATAACTGCTCCATTTTCCCGTGCCCAAAAAGTCGGGTTATGTATAGGAACTTAAGAAAGGCATTTCCCATCTGTGACCCATCGTATCCAATGGAAAATTATGTTTAGTTTTTGTGTGGTATCTTCCATTCACTGAAAATTTCATACAGAGAACAAAAGCAACAAAAAATACATAAAATAAAATAAAAAATGTTCTAAAATTCTATCATGAAATTAGGTATTTTTTCTTTAGTTTAATGATTTTAAAGTACTTTTTTTTTTTTTATTAATTATTGGTATTGAACTAACACAAGGGCTATGACAAATCTTGGTGCTAAGGATTAAATCCCAGCCGAACATCCTATTCCATTCCCAGTGGAAATCAGAGAATCAGAAAGAAATCATGGAATCAGAGAATCACGGAGTTGGAAGAGATCCACAAAGATCATCCATCCAACACCTTGCCCTGCACAGACACCCCAAAAATCCCACCCTGTGCATCTCTGAGAGCATTTTCCAAATGCTCCCGGAGCTCTGGCAGCCCTGGGAATGTGCTCATTCCCTGGGGAGCCTGGGCAGTGTCCAACCTCCCTCTGGATGAGGGACCTTTCCCTAAAATCCAGCTGGAACCCTTCCCTAAAATCCAACTGGAACCCTTCCCTAAAATCTAACTGGAACCTTTCCCTAGAATCCAACTGGAACCCTTCCATAAAATCCAACTGGAACCTCTCCCTAGAATCCAACTGGAACCTTTCCCTAAAATCCAACTGGAACCCTTCCCTAAAGTCCAACTGGAATCATTCCCTAAAATCCAACTGGAACCCTTCCCTAAAATCTAACTGGAACCTTTCCCTAGAATCCAACTGGAACTTTTCCCTGGCACAGCTCCAACCATTCCCTTGTGTCCTACCATGCTTCAGGTTCTCCCTGAGAACTCCTCCAAGGTAAGATGTAGCTTTTCCAGAGGGTAAAACTGTGGGAAACAGCCCCTCATTTTTCAAGCCCTCATTCTCCACTCATCCATATTTGCCATCCAAACCCTCAGGCTTCCAAAATCCCGGGGCTGTAGAGAGCGTGAAAGCCCAAATGCGGGATTGTCCAGGATTTTTTCCACGTTGCTTTTGCAGGTTTTTAACCTTTCAGGAAGGATATTCCCTCTGCCAAGGGTCGGGATCACAGCTGTCCCTTCCCTGCAGCTCCGTGGCATCACCGACACCTCGAGCGGGGGGGGGGGGTGACCGACTCCCT
>WAAG01050935.1:55129-79463 GCA_013390105.1 Tichodroma muraria
GGGGGGCTGAACCCAGCTCCTCCCACCCGCCCTGGCTCCCTGGTGTTATTTTACACCTTGAGCAAGCCAGGTTCGTGGCCTGCCAGGACCGACACCACCAAAAAGCTCAGCCTAGCACAAAGGTAGGGAGGCAAGGTCTCCACCTGGGCTTTAAACCAGGCTTAACAGGCAGGATCTGTTGGGCACAGTCCCCATCCCACACGGATTAGCGGGGACCTGTTGATTTATTTCTATGTGGCCCAGAAGTGCTCAGAAAACAGTTTTTAAATATCTTTTTTTTTTCTCTTGTTACACTTCCCTTTTCAAAATATTTATCTCCTTGAATAGATACCAGCGGAACATGGAGAACATCAAAGGGCTCGCCACCCTCACAGCCAAGAATTCCTTCCCAGTGTCCCATCTCAACCTTCCCTCCATCTTCAGCACATAAGGACTTTGGGAAGGGCATTTTATTTTGTCTTTGGAAGGAGAGCCCACCATGGATGCTGTGGCCATGGAAAGAATTTCGGAATTATTTTCCCATGCTGGCTTATGATGCCTGCACAGCCCTTCCCATCCCTGCAGCAGACGGGAGAGAAAGGAATGTCCAATCCTAGATTTAGTGCATTAATTTCCAGGATTTGGGGCAAAAGCGGCTGTGATCCTTTTTTTAGTTGTTTTTTTTTCCTCCTTTTTAAAAAAAATTCTCTGGGCAATGGCCACAGGACTTGCTCCTAGAATTGAGTTTCCTCAATATTTGATCATCCTCTGGAAAAGAATTAGAGGTGTGGGGGTCATCATGGGGAATTATCTGGAGTTTCCCCAAAACTGGATGTGGAAGAACACACAAACCCCTGATAAACCTGACACCAAATCTCTGATAAACCCGACTCCCAGCCTACCAATCAAATGCTTTGCGTCGGAGCCAAGGTGCTGAGAGAGAGGAAAAGAGGGAGAGACAGATTCAGATTCTTCCCGAAATTTGTCTTTCTGTTGCTCCCCACCTGAGCATCTCCTCCCACCGGAGTTAAAAAATTCCCGTTTGATATGAGCTGGTTATAAATGAGAGCTGCAGGTGAGCCAGGCTCAGTTCACTGACAGGAGGAAGATCTTTCTCCAAAGCCGGGGATTTTGGGGGATTTAGGACCTAAAACCAGCGGAATGGGTCAGCCCAAACCTCTGCCTCACACAATATCCCATTTCCTAACGCTGTAAATCCCAAGTGAGTGCACAGAATGTATGGAAATGCTTCCATCAAATCCTCTCGCAGTCTATAACAATTCCTGCTTCTGGGATTTCCTGAATTGAACACAATTTTTGAACATTTTAATGGTTTTTTTCTGTCATTGATTGTTTTTTTTTCCCCCCGTGAACTCAGGTCAACTTTCAGTGTCTAAAACCCCCAGGATCAGGGAGTTCCACACCCCCGCTACCCAGAGTGACCCCACATTCACAAAAACCCCCCCTTTTTTGTGGGTTTTGAACCTTAAATTTTGGGGTTTTGCAGTGGAATGTTTCCCTTTGCTCCAGATGCAATTGGAAGGGAAAATTTATCCCGCATTCAGGGTGTTTTCTTCGCTTGTTTGTTTTTTTTTTTACTTCACTGTACCAAGGTCATTTGAATTTTAATCCTGGTTTGGGACATACCTTGAAGTCCAGAACAGATCCTTCCCTTTTCCACCTCCCCTGTCCTGAATGGAACCATTCTGGAATGGAAGTGTGAATACCAGCACAGAGGACAACGTGCCCCAGCTGGATTCATCCTTCCTTTTGGACAGCAAACCCTTGGGAGCTGCCTGCAAATCCAATTTTATCCCTGCTCCTGCATCCTACATTTATCTGGGTCCTGTTTTGCCCTTGTCCTTGTATCAATGGATTTAAAATCCACGGGGATGCGGCACTTGGGGACAAGAGGTGTCCTGGGCATTCCTAGGGAAAGCTTGGACTCGATAATACTCGTGAGCCCCAACTCAGCTTTTTCTGGACCATGGGTTCTGTGTTTCTGTGATTCCCTCACCCCTTATTTACACTAAATAGGAACTCTGAGGACTTCCCTCTCCCACTGGCTGAGGCAAATTCCTGTGGCCACTTTGTGGGCCAGGAAACACTTTCTGGCTCCCAAAATAAGGTGGGCACTGTCACCTGCCACCTACAAATGGTCCCTAAGTCACACCCACCCCCCACACCCACCTCAGACACCTTTTCATGCCCAGGGCTGGGCTTTTTGTATTTAGATGAAGGTTGGGAATACCCAAAATTGACATCCAGCATTCCCTTAGAAGGGGAAAAAATTACATTAACTTGGAGTTTGTCTTTTTTTCCCAGATCTGGGGTGAGTGTGAAGTTCTGGGGCTTTCCTGGGCAGATTTCCCCCAAAACTCTTCCCGCTTGTAATTATTCCGTCCCAGAGTTGTCACCCTTCCCCCGTGTCCGGATGGGGACAGGATGGGGGGCACGGTTTGGGGTGAGCTGGGGCACCAGAGGGTGGCTGGTCCAGGTTCCCTGGGAGGTGGGGAGGCCCTGGAAGAGCTTCCCAGGGCAGCTGCGGCTGCCTCTGGATCCCTGGAAGTGTCCAAGGCCAGGCTTGGAGCACCCTGGGGTAGTGGAAGGTGGCACCCATGGCAGGGGGTGGCACTGGATGGACTTTGAGGTCCCTTCCAACCCAAACCAGTCCAGGATTCCACGAGAGGCTCATCTCAAGCTCTGTAAAATCATCAGGGACAAATATTTTTTGCTCTTAAGTGGATATTTAAGACAGTTCAGACAAATAGAGATTTTTTTTAAGACGATTATTTTTCCTCAACAGATTTGTAAATTGTGACAATCCATCTTTAGGCTGGTTGAATATGGAATTTTCTCAAATATAAAAGAGCTCACGGGCTCTTTTAACTCTTTTATGGTGCCCTGAGTGCCAGCTGGGATGGTTTTACAAACCAGGAGCGGGTCCTGCTCGGATCAGAGCCGAGCTGAGCTCGAGTGAAACCCGTGCTAGGAGTTTAGCTGACTCCGTACAACACAAACCAGGGGATGCGCAGGACATTCCCCCCGGGAGGAAGGGAAAAGGGGCAGAAACGATGAAACGATTCCTCCAAAACGTGCTGCCCGTGGCTGGGAAATCTCAAAGTCCTGTGAGACCTCATGAGCACAGAAAAGGAAAGGGACAAGTACCAAACTCCTGGAAAAGCAACAAAAAAAAAACCCTCCCTTGACCTGGAAGTCACAAAGTGACTTCACGAAGTGTTTGCGGGAGGGCTCCGGTGACAGGCAGTGGATACGGTGACATGGAGCCTTCTAGGTGCCACTTCCGTGACGCTCCAGCCTTGGGATGGATCCCAGAAAACCCCCGGGTAGGAGGGGCAGGAGAATGCTAAATGCAACGGGCTAAACAATGGGAGGAAATGCCTCGGAGATAATCCCGGGAGCTTGCAGATCTCCTTACCTAAGGGAATTCATTGCCCTGGCCCACACACGTTCACTGAGCCCACTTTGGTCCTGGCGCTCGTCCACGCCTCGGGAAAAGCATCCAAATGTCGTTGACACGAATGGTTTTCCAAAGAAAGCTCGAGGCTGCCTCCTGTTTTTCCTCGGATTATGATTTCCTGTTAATTGTGTGAATCCAAGTGGGAAGTCCTTCCCAAAGGAGGTGACACAGGAAGCTGCTGTCTCTGATCTACTTAGTCACTTAAACTGAGGAGCCAAACATCTTCCCTTCCTCAAATGTCCGGATCTTCAGGTCCTTCATGGTCCCCTAAGGTGGAATTTTGGTGCGACACAGGGAAAATACTGGAATTTTTGTGAATTCCCCAGCATGGGATCCCACAGTGAATTCCTCAGTGAATTCCCCAGCATGGGATCCTGCAGTGAACTCCCCAGCAGGGGATCCCACAGTGAATTCCCCAGTGAATCCCCCAGCACAGGATCCTGCAGTGAATTCCCCAGCACAGGATTCTGCAGTGAATTCCCCAGTGAATTCCCCAGCAGCGGATCCCACAGTGAATTCCCCAGCAGTGAATTCCTCAGTGAATTCCCCAGCACAGGATCCTGCCATGAATTCCCCAGCACAGGATTCTGCAGTAAATTCCCCAGTGAGTTCCCCAGCAGGAGATCCCACAGTGAATTCCCCAGTGAATTCCCCAGCAGGGGATCCCACAGTGAATTCCCCAGAGAATTCCCCAGCGCGGGATCTGCTCCCATGGCCTTTCTGCAGCTCTGCTTCCCCTCCTTCCCTCTGCCTCCCCGGCGGAGGTCCCGGGGATTTGGATCTCAGGAAACACGGACACGCTTGGCCTTTTCCTGCCTCCCTGGGAGCGGCCGCAGGGGTGACGATAAACAGGCACAACCAGCAGCCTCCCACCGGAGCGGGATCCTGCAGGGAGGCTGGGGCAGAGCCAGGAACACAGGAAAATGCTTTAACCACCCGGAGAGAAGAGGGATACGAAGGTGGGAGGGAAAGGGAACGTTCAAAACCACGCACGACCCGGTCTCTGTTCACGCCGGCGCTGCGACCCTAAAACACCCGGATCGGGATCCTGATAAGGCACCAGACATAAAATCCTGGAATATTTTGGATTGGCAGGAGCCTTTAAAGGCCATCTGGTCCAAGCACCCACCCACAAAAAGCAGAGCAAAGTGTGTGCTGCTTCCCTCCTTCTCTTGAGGGCGAAGCCCCTCAGCCCAAGGCTGTAGGAATGAGAATTGGGGTTGGAGCAGATGGGATTCCTCCCTTTGCTCCCAGCCAGGGGTCAGAAAAAGAGGGAGGAGAACCAGGCCATGGAGCAGGGGCACCCAAAGAGCCAGCAGAGCCCAGCGTGCTGCCTCCCTCCCTCTGTGTGGAGAGCTGGCCTTCAAAACCACTCCGCTGCTCCTCCTCAGAGAGACTGGAGTCTCCCAGAAGGATCCTGGCTCCTCTCAGGGATGATACCAGCATACTGGGATCAGGAAGTTCCATGAAAATCCAGCTGGACGGGTCTTGGAGCAACCTGGGATAGAGGAAGAAGTCCCTGCCCATGTGTCTTAGTTTGGAAGACAGGTATCTGCCAGGGAAAACAGGAGCCCCTCTGGGAATGGAGAATGCAAAACCTCCCCCCCCCTCCAAATTGTTACAATCCCGGAATTGAAAGGACTCTCAGGCAAAGATGTGAGGGGACAGGAATAACAGTTCTTTACTACTGCATATAACAAGATAAAACAAAATAACAACAACAACTATGGCGTTAACAACAAAAGAGAATCAGGGCGCAGTGAGTNAAGAGAGGAGCTCTCCCAGGGAGAAGAACAGAAGTGAAGTGCCTCCCCCCGACTGCCACCTTCTCCCTTGATTTTTGGCCACTTCCTTTGTCTTTCCTGAGTTCCCATAAGTACCCAGGAATTAGTTCCCTAGCAATGTAAGGGAGAAAATTCTGTAAGAAAGAAACCCAACCCTCAATACCATAGCAGGGGCTGGAACTGAATGACCTTTTCCAACCCAAACCATGCCAGGATTCCATAAGCTGCACCTCTGGCACCTCTTTCCGGCCTGCAGGAAGTGCTAAGCACCTCCAGCACCAGCTGTTGGAAAAGGGATGTGGAGGAATCCTCACAAGCCGGAACGGTTGCAGTAAATCAGGTGCTCGAAGACATCAGCTTTTCCCACCTGTCCTGCCAGCCCGCAGCCATGGCACCTCAAGGAATGGTGTCCAGATGCCTCCTCCTGGCCCAGGAATAACAAACACCTCCAGGGCGGTCTCTTCCCAAACCCGCTGTGAGGGCAATTCCTCATGTGAGTCTGTTTCCCTGCCTGACTCATTTCCTGTTTTGCCCAGATGGAAAAGAGGCACCTGGTGCCCAGCAAGTGCCAGAAGTTGCATCTTTGAGGTTTGGTGAGGGCGTGGGGACGGTTGCCGGGCTCCCTGGATCACCAGACCTTTCCATTTGCCAGGAAAAACACCACCTGATCTGCTGGAAAGCGGGACAGGAGCTGGGATGTTTGTAGCCCTTTCCAACCTCCTGGCTGTGTCCTAACCTCTGGTTTCTGGAAATTGGACCCCCAAAATCGATCTTACAGATGGTGGGATGGCATCCTGGACCCCCCTCCCCAGCCCAGAGTGGGGAGGCGATTGGGAAACCTGTGAGGTGGATAATCCTACCCAGACCTGGAATATCCATCCCCAACCCTGAGGAAATCACAGTGGATGTGTCAGAGGAGAAGCGGGGAGCTCGGTGGTGATCCCCAAATTAAGGACCTCCTTGAGGGACACGTGCTGGCAGGGAACAGGATGAGGGGGACATCTCCTGGCCCAGCAGAGAGGGAGGAAACTTCTCCTCCTTCCCTTCTGCGGGGACGTCCACATCCCACCTCATCCCAGACGCACCAGGGGAGGAAAAAAAGCGTCGCCAAGGAGCTTTGTGTCCTTTTCCACCTGTTCTAAAAGCAGCCGCGACGGATCCAGCCTGGACACGCCTAGGAGGATCCGGGGAAAAAGCCGCGATATCCAGGCTGGCTGTTATGAAAGGCTGTCCCACCATGTGACTCCCAGCAAACATTCTAACGAGAGGCTGTTGGTGCCAGCTAATTAGCAGCCGGCTTGTGACCGGCTCCTGGAGCCCCGGGCTCCGGGGAAAATAAGCCAGAACAAAGGGAGTGAAATCTCCTGGACGGAAAATTGTTGGGGGGTGGGAACCCAGGACAGTTCCAGGAATAAACTTAATAGGCTTAGGAGTATTTAGGTGTAACTAAAGCGGAGCAGGGCTTCACACGCTGCTCGTTAGTTTATGCCGTCCTCTGGGCTGAGGGGACAGAAAGGGGAGAAATCCACGGAGTGGAAGAAAAACAGGCAGGAAAATGTCTTCAAAGGGAAAAGGAAATATTTCAGGCAAGCTTAGGGATTTACGGGATTTACCCTCAAGCAGGGAAAAGGGAAGGAAGATTGGAAGAGAGGTGGTTCTGTGGGCACAGCTCGAGGCGGCAGAAGGTACAGAGGTGGCTTTTGTCACCTTCTGCTGCTGCCCGGCAGCCTGGCAGAGACTTTTTCCATGCATTTCATGGAAATGAAGAGACTGGCCACCGCAACCCCTCCCAAAGCGAGGATGTTGGAATTTCAGGTGGATTTCTTCCCTCTTCCTTTGTGCTTCTAAGCTACAATTTCAGGATGCTCCTGTTCCCCATTTAGCTGATTTCTTCCTAATACCTGCCTTTCCTTTTTATCCATAATTAATAACCCGTCTCCTGGATAACAGTAATTTTGTAAAGCATTGGCACAGGACAATTCTTGGCCCAATTTTTTAAGCAATTTAAGTTCCTGGCCTCCAGGAGCTCCCGGAGTTCAAAGTCCCCTGTGAGCTTCCAGTCTGAAGCTAGACCCAGGAATCTTTCCCCCTTTTTAGCCCACAGGAAACCTAAATAAAATATTTCTTTTTTTCCCCCATGATTTCTACCCTTGTTCGGGCTCCCAAAAAATAAAGGATCCTGCAGATATTCCAGAGGCAGCACCAGTGAGCTCCCTGCACTTCCAATCAGCAGCTTTTAATTCCATTTTCCCTCATTTCAGTGATCACATATCAAAGGAAAATCATCTGGGAAAAAACGTTTTTATCCCAAACTTTCCCCAGCTGCAAAATCAAACCCTGAAGGATTCACCTTGAAGGGGAATGGGTCATTCCCGGAGTGAAATTTTCCTTTCACTGTAGAATTTCAGCCCAATTTTCCACTCATCAAACGGATGATGAACCACCAGAGAAAGCTGGAATTTGAAGCTTGGGCAGGACATCGATCCCAGCAGAGTGTTTATTTTGGTGGGACAAAATAAAATACGTGGGGATAGAAGTCGATAAAGAATGACAATAAATTTATTTTCTTGGGTCAGGGAGGGAGCCTGTGATCAAGTTCAGCGGCCTGAGGAGTTCAGAGCTTAAAGCTCAGCTTTAATCCCTACCCATGTGCAGCGCCTCCAGGTGAGCAATGAGCTCTGGCTTAGCTAAGCCTTGGCGGGACAGAGCTGAGCTTTGACCTCAGGAGCCCCCGAGGCGTTTCCGTCTCGCTCTTCAGCTCAGCTGACACTCGGGGGGGGTCGGGATTGAACATCACCCCATGAATAACCCCACCCTTCTATTCCCTAGGGACTCCATCAGTGCCCCGATTCATCAATCAATTAATTAATTAATTAAAAAGGTCCCTTCCCAGGGTGTGATCCCTTCCCTGTGTTGTGCCCTGGGTGCACAATAAAGAAGGGACCCTCAGAGAGCTTCCTGAAATTCCCATCCTTGCCCATCCTGCAGGAGAAACGACCCTCGGCTGTGTCCTGCTTGTCCTGGTTCCCTGCCCCGGGAAGGGCAGGGGATTGCCTGGAGGGGAAGATCCACCCAAATTCGGGAGATTTCACATTTTTCCTGGAGTTTAATGATTTTTCAGAAGGAATTCGGAGGGGAAAAGGGGATCTGGGTCTTCCCAGAAGTTCCCAATCCCAACTCACCAACCCAATTCATAGCACAGCTACGTGATTCTGTTTCTTTCATTGGGATATCAGCACGTTTGGGGTTTCTTCAGTGCAAAATCCATAGGATTCAGTTGAAATCCCCAATAAAACCCGTTTAATCAAATTTCTTGGAATTTGCAATCGCAAACCCCACCAGGTTCTCACTGTAAGAGATTTTGGCCAAAATTAATTGGATAGAAAGGGTCAATTAAATCATTAAAAGCTCCTCTGAACCATCAGGGCGTGGAAGAGTTCTCTGCTTTTAGAAAGGAAGGAAAATCCAGGTTGTTACAGGAGATTTTTCTCCCCGGAATCTTGGATAAAGACATTTTTAGGGGATAATGGATGTTTAGGAGTTAGGACTTGTCTTTATTTCATTGTTATTGGTGTGAGAGTTTAATAGAGGTGAAACACAAATTAAAATAATTTTTTATCTCTTATCAAACCAGCAGTCAGGGAAAAGCTTCAGGATCTCCACAAGGATTATTCCTTCTGCTATCCACACATGGAACTGGGCAGCCCTCCTTGGTCATCCAAGCTGGGAGAGTGAAATAAAATAAAATAAAATAAAATAAAATAAAATAAAATAAANAAGAAAAGAAAAGAAAAGAAAAGAAAAGAAAAGAAAAGAAAAGAAAAGAAAAGAAAAGAAAAGATAAAAGGAAATGAAATGAAGTAAACCAAAATAAAATGTAAAATATACAATAAAATAAAATAAAATAAAATAAAATCAGTCATGGGAAGCTCTCCCAGGTTACCCTGAAGGCTTCCAGACCAGAGGGATTCACCTGAGGTACCTATGAGGAAAGCTGGGTGGGTGGGGAAGGCATTCCAATGAAAAATCAGGGTGGAATGGGACATTTGAGGACAATTTCCCCATTTTTCCATGTGCTTTAATCCACCTTTCAACAGCCCCTGCTTGTGCCTGATTATTTCCTCATTTTCCTGACCATCTCCTGATTTAACTCACAGAGTTTCTTTCTGTCCTGAGCCAACCCAGGACAGTCTGAGGAGCCGAAATTACCCCGACGGGTAATTGCAATTAATGCATTGTTCAATAAATGCCGTGACAAATATTCCACATCCCGTTTTCCCTTCTCCCCCTCCTGAGGCAGGGGCAAAGCAGCCCCTGCTCAGGAATGTCATTAGAGAGGGGCTTTAAAATAAAGCAGGGCACACAAAAATGCGATGACTTGTCAAAAGCGCGGCCTGCAAGGTGTTTAAGGCATGAATTTCCTCCTAATGAAGCCTGGCCGAGGGAATATTGGATTCAGGCCGGAGTGGGAGCGATGATGTGGCACAAATTTATGGCTGTCCCCCCGTAATTCCCAGGAAAGGGGGCAGGAAAGGAGCCCCACGTGGAAGGGCTCATAAAATAACCCCCAGCCGAGCCTGGCCCCGGCTCTGGGCCGCGGCTGCCAGGGAGTTCTGAACTTGGGGATGCAGCAGGGGTTTAGTGAGGATTTACCCTTTGGATGGGAAATCCCTCAGGATTCTTTGGATTGAGGAATTGCAGGGGGTTAAACAGCAGGAATGGAGCTGGGGATGCCCAGGCTGGAGAAAAGAAAATTCCAGGGAGACCTCGGAGCCCCTTAAGTGCCCAAAGGGGCTCCAGGAGAGCTGGAGAGGGACTGGGGACAAGGGATGGAGGGATAGGACACAGGGAATGGATTCCTACTGATTAGGTGGGATTTTGGGCAGGAATTTCTGGCTGTGAGAGTGGGGAGAGACGGGATGGAATTCCCGGAGCAGCTGTGGCTGCCCCTGGATCCCTGGCAATGCCCAATGCCAGGCTGGATGCTGGGGCTTGGAGCAGCCTGGGACAGTGGGAGGTGTCCCTGCCCATGGAATGGAACTCGGTGATCCTCAAGCTTCCCTTCCAACCCAAACCCTTCCATCATTCCATGATTCCATAATCCCCTGAGGTGCCATGAATTGAGAGGGGCACAGGCCCTTTTCTCCCTTGTTCTTTTCCCATCCTTCTCCCAAAGCCACCACTCCCAGCTCTTTCCAGCCCAGGGGGTCTTGGAAAGCCAAATTCCAACGTGAGGAAATCACCGGTTTGTGCCAAATTTCCGTCAGGCAAATCAGGCAGGCACCGGGGGGGATTTCCAGAGCAGGGGAAAAGCTGCATTCATGGAATGGCAATGGGAGAAAGTTTTGCTTTGGCAGAGCCCTAAAAAAACCAAATTGCTCTCGGAAGCAGCACCATCACGGGATCATCACATCCCAGAATCCTTTAGGTTGGGAAAGCCTTTAAATCCGTGGAGTCCAATGCACCACTAAGGCACATCCCTGAGTGCCACATCCACGGGTCTTTTAAATCCTTCCCACCTGCACTTCCAGGAGGACGCAGATTCCCAGGGTGTGCAGCTGAATTCCCAAAATCAAATCAAATATTCTCCGGGTGTCCCTTCTGGAACTGAGGGGAAGTCTGGGCATGGGATGACCTGGGAAAAATAGGCTGGGTGTTGGAACACTGGACACAGAGAACCTCAGGCTTCCTGCGCTGACAGAAAATGCTCCACAAAGATATTCTGCGTTTGACCCGAGGCCCTGGGGAAGGTTTCCAGATCTGAATGACAGCGCTGAGCCTGTGAGTGTGTACTCCAACAGAAATGTGTCACAGGCAGGGTGGGAAATTCAGAACTTAAGGTGGTTGGGGAAAATAATTTATTTTGTAACAAGGAGGAGGGTTTAAGGCCTAGCCTTCTTCTCCTCTTTCTTCTTCACAAGCTCGAATGATTTTGTGTGATTGTTTTGAAAAGTCCGCAGTGCGAGGCATAAGAAGCTGATTATTGAGCTAAAAGTTAAATTAAACTCGTTAACGTCTCATAATTAAATAGTTTAAGCTTAAATACTTTCAAGATTTTACTTAAGACTCTATTATTTTTTGCCTTACTAGCTTAGTACACAAAAACACTTGCAATCAGTAGAATTACAACTGAAATAAAAAAAAAAGACTAACGTCAAAATCCACACAAAAATTCTACTTCTCGTGCTTTTAATCCTAACCCTAAAAAAGAAAAAAAAAAAAAATAAAGCAGAAAAGTTCCCCACGGTTGGGTTTTGCAATGTTCAGGAAGCTCCTTCCTCCCCACAGCCCCTCCGATCCCAAAATTGTGTGAGGTCAGAGCTGGGCCGAGCGCTGATAAGGACGGGACAGGACTTGTCCGAGCAAGTGGAGCTCCGGGATTGGTTTCCCATGGGATGAATTTCCCAACTGGCCTCGCTTCAGCACAGGAAGCGGAATGTGCGCGTTGGATCCCATTCAGCAGCTCTTGGCGTCGGCAGGGCTGCAAAAGGGACAACTTCGACCCTGGAATTCTTCAAGTGATTCCGAAACCTGTTTCTTTCATTATTAAATTGGTGCCTGCTGGAGGCTGGCCTGGAGCAGGGACCAGCCGGAGCAGAAAGATAAAGCAGGGATTTATTAAAGGCCTCCATGGGCACACCTGGGCAGCGCCAGAGCCCGACCGGGCACGCCCAAGATGCACCCGAATGGTCACAAAAAGGACACCTGGCCACGAGGTCCCACACTTTTATAAGTTCTGGTCCATCTCACATTGGAGTCAAATTGTCCAACCACAGCTCCAGGTCATGGAGCTCCATCCTCCTGATTTTTCCTTCTCACTTCACCGTTGGTTTTGTTCCTGGGTCTGAAAGCTGCCCTCGGTCCGAGCTGGAGAAGGAATTGTTTTGTCTCCCTGCTCCGTGAGGAGAGCTCAGCAGCGCTCAGTGTGAAACCCAAACCGCTGAAACAGCCCAGGATCTAAAAGATATAAAAGCTAAAACTTAAGGCATGAAAATAACTGGGCTTTTTCCCATTTTTCCCCGTTCTTTAAGGAGGTAAATCTGTTCTGTGATGCCTGGAATTGTGGGATCATCCTGGGAGATAAAGGTCATGGGGAAAGGAGCTTTGTATCCCTGTTTTATCCAGAGGAATTCTGAGGTCCAGAGAGGTCACACAGCAGGTCACAGGGATTGGAATCCGTGCCTCTTGATTCCCAGCCCAAAATTTAATTTGGAGTCAAATTTGACTTGACAGGATCCTTGTAAGCCTGGAATTTTACAGGATATAAGTGCAAAATGATCAGTTCTGATTTGAGCACCTTCCTGGCTTCAACAAATAAATTAAACAATTGAAGGAAAAGGAAAAATAATGGCAAAAATTCAGTATTCAGTTCTCAGGTTGATCTTAATCCAAAGAGATAAAAAAAAAGGTGGAAAAAATATCCAAACCTACAGAACATTTTCCTCCAGAATTTGAGTTTTTATCTCCCAAACTCCCCTGTCCTTTGGGATTTTTCCCAGGTAATTTGAAGCAGCTGACATTTCCCCTCCATGAAAGAATAAACATTTAATTTGCACTGCCGAGCTGGGAGGAAGAATTCTAATCCTGTTTGCTCCGGCTCAGCCAAAATCCAGAGAATGGGAGCTCTCCCCTCATTACTGCTCCGCACGGAGCGGGTAACTCAATTAGGGATCCCAACGGGGAGGATCGGGCCGAAACAATCCAAACCCAAGATTTGGCAAACGGGATTTCAGTCCCGTCCACTCTCCTGGGTCAGCGATTCCAAGGTGGGATTGGGTCAACAGCGTCGGAAAGTCGGATCCCTGAGGCTCCGGGATTGATGGGTTCCGTGAGGACAAGCTGGTGGCACTTCCCAGGTGGGTTCTTGGTTGTCCAAGTCATTCCTGCTCTTTTGGAGCAGCCTCTGTGGAAAAGCCAAGGGTTAAAGGGGTTTCTGAGGAAAGGGAAATCTTTCCCAGTCAAAGGTGGCTCCTATGGAAGAGCCCAGCAGGAAAAATTCCAGCCAAATCCACAAAATTCACAATATTTTTGGCCTTTTCATTACATTTTATGTCCTTTTTCTGCCCCTCTGACCCACAATTTTTATCATCATTTTTCCCTCTAACACACTTTTGGGAGCAGTTAGGAATGGGATGTAGCAAAACTGCTCAGAGACATGAAAAAATGACAGCATCATGGACAGAAGGAAAGAAAAATTATTCTGGAAGCAAAAACAAGGAAGGAAAATTAAAAAAAATATCCTAAATATGTGAGAGATTTTTTGCCAAGACCACATGCACAAGGAATATTTCTTCCAAGGAAATGCCAAAATAACTGGGACAGGATTTCTCTGTGCTGCTGAAGATACAGGAATGGAGTCAAGGAGGGAGCAAATTACCCAGACACAGAAATTTGGGATGAATCCAGGGAATCTTACTGTAGAAATCCCTTGATGGCCTGGAAGGGGAGCCCAGGGTGAACGAGCTCATCTGCAGGGGTCTAAAGAGAAATTTCCAGAGATCTGACGGGAATATTGTCTCTGGGAAAACTTCCCAGTAGCACGATGGATGGATCCGTCACTTTGGAAAAAGCTCGGAGCCTTTGTTATTAAGGATTTAAATTCCATATATACCCCCTGCATGGATTTGATGCTGCACTTGGATTACCATGGAATCATGGATTATCGTCTTTGAAACCTCTGAGGTGCCTTCCTGAAGAATATTCCTGTGGGTAGAGGCAACTCCTCAAAATCTGGGAATTTGGAACAGGAATGCTCTCTATCCAAAGCGGGATATTTCTTCTCCGATGCACAGTTCCTGTCGGGAGCAAGGGTGGAAAATCAAACAGGATCTGTGTTCCAAAGATCTCCACCAGGAGCGTCGCATCTGCCCTGCATCCCCGCGACGTCACCGTCCCCGTGGCAGCGGAGTGGCGGCGCCGTGGGAGGAGGGCGGCTGGAAGCGGGAACAGGATTTGCCGGTTCCTTTGGAAAAGCAATCAGAGGGAAAAGAGGAGTGAAAAGAAGCCCCAGCAGAAGGGACGAGGTGGGATTTCCGGGAAGATGGTGTTGGGCTGAGGGAGCGGGAAGTAGAGAGCAGGAGTTGGAGGAGATGCCTGGAATCAGCGCTGCTGGGGTTTTTCCCGCGGGTTCGGGGTTCAAGGGCCGAGCGCAGTCGCTGGTTGCCGTTTGTCGCGCGGGCCCCTCGCCTCCCGAGGGCAAAGGGTTCCGAGATCCAGAGTTTGCGTCAAAGTTTCCTGGGGAAGAGCCCCGAGCAGCACCAGCACCAGCAGCAGCAGCAGCAGCTCTCACACCGTTCTTTTCCTTCTTTTTTTTTTTCCCCCTTTTTTTTTCTTTTTTAAAAGGGGGTTTCGTTCATAAATCGCTCAATTAGCTAAAAATACGATTCTGGAACAATTNNNNTAATGATTGAGAAAATTTTTTTTTTTTTTTTTTTTTTTTAGGCCTATCAGAGTTCACTTTTAAAGTGCGAAAGCAGCGGCAGTCCCTACACGTGATTTAGGCGACGTAGTTCTATTTATTCACATAAATGGGTTTTATTTGTTTATTTCGGTTTTATCTAGGAATGCAAGCAATGATGTGCTGTTATGTTTTCCTTGTGTTTGGAGTTCAGTTACTGGACTTTAAACTAGGCTTTAGGGTTTTAACTCCGTTCAGGCACTTGAAGTGTATTCCTACTTACTTAAAACCAAAACTTACGCTTCCACTTCACGTCTGGGTGGTTTAATACATTTTAATTTCCTTAAAGGTTTTAATTTAATCTTTGCATTCTCTTCTCTCTCTGAGGGACTCAGAGAGGATTCTGTTTTATGCTTTCCAACACATCCCATTTTTCCAGGCAGGATCCCAAAGCCACGGGATGGATTGGCTTGGAAAGGACCTTAAAATCCACCCAGCCCCACCCTGCCCTGGGCAGGGACACCTTCCACTGTCCCAGGGTGCTCCAAGCCCCGTCCAGCCCGGCCTTGGGCACTCCCAGGGATCCAGGGGCAGCCGAGATAATCTTGATTTTCCTATGGATTGCTCAAAGGATTGCCAAGCATCCGTTCCTCTCCGTACCGGATTCCCTTTTCACAAAAATCTCAGTCTGGCTTAAGTACCACCACTAATCTCGGAGTTAAAGCTGAGGTTCGGCCTAGACTAAGGAAGCAATTTTATTTCGGAGCGAAGCCAGCTGGCGAGGTGTTGGTTTTAATTAGGGGTTAAAATATTAATTAAAGCAAAAACTTTGAATGCTCGAGATCTAAAACGCCACAAAGATTGTTTTAGATTTTCCCTTTTCCTTCACCTAAATGTACACCCAAGACACTTCCTGGAGTTTCCAGGTAAACTTACGAAAATATTTATTTGTATTTTATATAAATTACATCTTTTTGATTATCTTTATTTCTATTTTACATTTATTTATATCTCAAAAAGCGAATTCTTTGCCGATCCTTCTCAGAAACGGGTACAAAAATTACGATATCAAAGTACAGCTTTCAATATAAGACTTGGAATTTCCAGCCCACAAAATCCAAGGGATGTTACTGCAGGAATTGGCCAGGAGGTGACGGACAGAGGATGTTTTCCCTAAGGTATGCAAGGAAAATTGTGGGCACATTTCCAGAAAAATCAGGGATATCCACCAATTGCCATCCCATCTTTAATCCCTTCCCAAACCCAGACAAAAATCCTATTCCACTGCCTGATTTTAATTGTTATCCAAGTTAATCCACCTTCCCGAAGGAAATGCAGCTCCCCAGGTGCTCAGGGTGCAAATCATCTCCGCTTTTTGCTGAATTTCTTCTGAAACTTCTGAAAGTTTGGGAATGGAGCGCTGGAATGCGTAAATGTGGGATTGAACTCCCTTAATTTCCTCTGTGCTAATTAATTTGCAAATTTACAGAGATAAATGCGGGTCCCTCTGGTGAAGAGTCATGGAAAGGCCAGATTAGTCCAAATATAATCCAAATAGAGACCAATTATTAATAAATACATAATAAATTTATCTTATTATTAAATAAATATCTATAAATACATAGACCAATAGAAAAGTTAGACCGAATATAGACCAAATTTAGGGATTTAAGGTGACCCGGACAATTCCTTGGGATGCACTGGCTGTACTAGTCAGGGGTTTAATTCCATTGCATGGATATAGGGAACAAGTGTGGGAAAATTGTCCCACGTGGACACGGAGAGGACAGGACAAGGAGCTGTGACCACGTGGATCAGCAGCTGGAATCCAGGACACCTCAAATGCATCCACGGAGAGCTCTGATCCCCATGGGGACCCGGACCTGGGAGCTCTTCCTTTGGGAAAAAGATCCAGGTGCCAAAGGGCATCCGTGGAGAGCTCTGGAGTGTCCACAGGACCTCCAGCTCCAGGGGGATGCTTTCCATGGAAACTCTCCTGGGTTTTGGCACCTCAAGCACCCTTTGGCAGCTGATTCCTGCCCAGTTTGGACTTCCAGCATGTCCCAGGTGATTCCTGCTGCCTGTTCCTTGCTCAGGCTCACCCGAGGAGGCACCAAAAGAGGCGAGGAACGGAATTTCAGCTCTCGGGCTGTGGATCCATCCTGTTCCGAGCTCTCCTGGTCACACCCCAGGGTTCTGGGCCTTCCCGTTCCCCTCAAAGCTTTCCCGTCCTGTTGGAATCCAAAAACACAGAGAGCTCCCAGAATATTGGGCCTGTAGGCCAAAGCTTAAAATTAGATACAGAATGGGTTTAATTCGGGTTAAAATGGGTTTAAAATTAAATACAGAATGGTTTTTCATTCTTTATTAAATTCGGAATAGGATTTAATTTGAGACCTTAGAAAAAGCTTCCCGATGTAGATGTTAGAAGCAAAAATGTCTATTTGTAGTTTAAATAGAAACACGTCAAGCTAGGTAAAAGAAAGTTCAGAGTTTAGAATTTAGGATATTGAAGTAGTTATAAAGATAATTAGAAGTTTTAAGATGTAGTATTGGAAGTTTGTGTGTCATTGGGTGATTGGTCAAGAAAACATAATGACTGATTATTGGGTTAAAAACATGAATATTCTTGGTGGTGGTGTTTTATTGGTATTTTATTGATTTATTGGTATTTTATTGATTTATTTATTGGTTAACGAATCCTTAGAAGGTCCAGAACCAGAGGTCTCGGGACCTGCTGCACCACGAGCAGAGATGTGAGCAGAACTCAGAGCCCTCCCTGCCTGAGCAGAGGATAAGAAGAAAATAAATTCCACCATCGGAAGCAGCTCAGAATTCCCGTCCGTGATTTCTGTAATTCATAAATTCCCCACTCGAGCAGGAGCAGGCGCAGCCTGGTGAGCATGGGAAGGGTTTGGGGACGGGGAATGTGGCACTGGGAAGGGCCGGGGAGTGATGTGAGCATGGGTCACGCCTCCAGCAGGACTCACCGAGCCATTCCAACGCGGCCAACAGGGAATCCTGCCAGCGAGCAGAGCTGAGCCAGGCTGAGGGGTTTAACAGAAAGGGGCCCCGACATCAGCGTCCTAAATCCCCTAAAAGAGCACGGGATCAGAGAATAGGTTGGGTTGGGAGACCTTTAGAGGTCACCCAGTCCAGCTCTCCTGCAGAGAGCAGGGACACCTTCCATGGCTCAGGGGGCTCAGCCCAGTTCATCCCTGAGTATTCCCAGGGATGGGGCATCGATCCCCGAGGTGACTCTGTGGTCACTCCCAAGATGTGCTTCACCATCTCCTGGGAGCAGGAGACAAGTCAGGTGGTTATAATTCAGAAATTCCCCAATACCATCCCATGCAGGGCACTTTGAACTCCTTCCAGGCTCTCCAGAAGGAGACAGCGTTCCCTGTTCCCAAATCCAGCCAGCTCCTTAATCCCTTTATCCAGCTCCAGCTGTGCCAGCTTGCCCTTGTGTTCCTCTTTGACCTCACCTTGGTTCCTCCCCCCACGCACTCCGTCCCTGCTCCCTGCACAGGGAATCTGCTTCAGACGGAATTTTGGGGGTTTTAAGGAGAGAAACTCTGGAGCAAATGGGCTTAAACAAAATTCCAGCTCAACTTTTTCCATTCCCTATCCAGCTGTGACCCGGAACAAGTCACTGAAGATCTCCCTGCCTGTGTTTTCCCAGCCAAAAAAACGGGATGCAAAAATGTTCCTTAGTTCAGACCGGACACGGTTTAATTCCTTCATATTTCCAAAGTACTTTGAGTTCCTGAAATGGACAATTGGCGTAAATTTTCTCAGGGAAGTGATTTTGGGATGCGCAATCGGAGATTCAATGGGTCTTCCCCATGCTCAGCTGATTCCTTCACCACCAGGAATTTTCAGGGAATCTCCAGTAAATTGATTGAGGTTTTACGTTAAATGTGGAAAAGGAATTTTGCACACAGAAAGAATGGACCTTAAAACAATTCCAAATTTTTTTTCCAAAAAATGCTGTATTTTTTCCAAATAATTCTGTATTAAGCTTTTCCTGCAGATCACTGAAGTGCTCCCTGAGTCTGTGTTTTAAGATCCAAGGCCCAGACAGGAATTGCTGGATTGCACCAGGAGAAAATCCAGTTTTCACAGATTTGCACGTAGATTTTAATATTTTTTTAATGAAATAATTTTATTTTTTTTTTTACAAATCCCTGCTAAAAAGTGCAAATATCATCATTTTATTTCAGATAAATTAAGATTCCTGAGATTTTCCCCCGTGTTCGTGTTGTCCAGCTGCAGGCAGATCCTGCAGTTCACCAGGAGGGGAAACGCCAAAATCCAGTGGCACAGAATTGAAGTTTTCCATATCCAGCTTCAATTAAATCCCTGATTTTTTCAATCCAGGGGTCTTGGCCTCTGTAACAACTTCTCCATCTTCCAATGCCTTTCCAAAATGATGGCCCAGCCCGTTTTCGAGGGGTTTTTGAGGATTTTGTGGATATTGAGGGAAATACTCAGCTCCGAACTCTCTTCTTGTCATATTAACAACTGCAATGGCTCCTCTCCCATTCCCCACCTCCTTTCCAGGCTGGAAGTTCAGTGATTCCAGGAGCAAATTTGGCATTTTCACCAGGTGCCCTCCGAGAAGGTGCACGGTGAGGGTTTAAACCTGATTAAGATGACAGCTGCGGCATGGCGAGCAAAAGAACCACAAAGGAAGAAGTAATTCTCTGTGATTTAACAAAAAAAATAAGGCAGGAGCTGGGTGAAATTCTAATTTTTCATCTGTCCTTCCCTTTTTTTCCTCAACAGCTGCACGACTTTTGAAGGCTGTACAGACACATCCCCTTCTTCTTTTTTTTTTCTTTTCCCCCTTAAATTTCCTTTAAAAACTGTGAAATTTTTGCTTTCGAACTTTTTTTGTCCTCTTCACCCCCCCCCCACCTTCCCTGCCCCATTTTCCAATCATTTTTCAGTGCCCTTCCAGCAAATTTGTCACCCAATTCCAAAGGAAACATCACCCTTGGATAGCTCCTTCTGCTTCCACCGGTGACCTTTGGAAACCAAACAGCCCAAGGCAAACACTGGGAGATAAGGAAGGGTTTGGAGCACAGTTTTTATTTGCTCCAGGTGTGATTGATAAAGCTGTCCCTGAATTCCGCTGGCAGCTGCGGATGCGGTTGGAAAAGTCCGTCCCGTGTCCCGGTGGGAAGGGGTTTAACCCTTTGGCTGCATCCAAGTGGGGGTAAGTGGGAATTATTTGGATTCTTTCTCCAGCACGCGCAAGAAAAGGCCTCAAATCCTGGATTTTGTTCAGATGGTAACTTGGGATTTAAGTATCCAGCTCTGTCTGGGGTGCAGGGAAATAGGAATTTCTGCCTCTGTTATCAGCTTGATAATTTATTTTGGATCGCTCACACTGCTCCTCTGTTCCATGGTTTCCTTATCGCTGCTGGGGAGATAAGACTGCGTGCTCCCACATAAATCAGGGAATCCTGGAATGGTTTGAGTTGGAAGGTGTCTTAAGGATCATCCTGTTCCAGCCCTTCCATGGGCAGGAACATAAATGACATCCCATAAAGCCCTTGGGGACTGACTGATGGAGACAGCTATGGAAAAATAAAAAATAAAAATAATAAATAAATAAATAATTAAAAAAAAGTCTATAAATCCAGAATTCCCAAGGCCACCACTATCCCATGTCCCCATGTGCCACATCCCCATTTTAAAATCCCTCCAGGAACGGCCATTCCACCACTCCCCTGGGCAGCTGTGCCAGGGTTTGAGGAACCTTCCCATGAAGAAATTTTTCCTCCTTTTCAACCTAAACTTCCCCCTTAAAATTTGCTCTCCAACCTCCCAAATTCCCTGTCGCAAGCCTTGCACTTAAAACAGGTTTTTTTTCCCCACTGAAAGGAATTCAAGTTCAAAAACTGGATTCTCCAGAAATATCCCAAATCCTGGAAATTAAGTGATTCCCTCACTCTGCTCTGTGTAGGTGCCATCTTTTTCCTCCTGGATTAAATCTCTCCACATGAAGCCACTGATCCCTCCTCCTGTCATTCTGTGGCATTTGCTGTCTCCATGACCCAGGGAGGCGAGGCTCGCATTCCCAAAAAATGTGGATCCTGGCACAAAGTCCCAGTGGGACTCAAACTTTGGGAAGGGCCCATAAAAGCGTTTAGAGGCATTAGAGGCATGAATTCCACACAGCAGGACGGAGAAGGGGCATCACCGTCCTGGAAAAGTCCCAAAATTCTGGCAAAATGAGCTTGTAAGAGCAGCCCAAGGGATGGTTCCTCTATCTGTGCATGATTTGCTCCTTTCCATTTGGGATAACAACATTCCAGCTGGCTTCTGGCTCGTCCTCTTGATGCCTGCTGGAGGCTGGCCTGGAGCAGGGACCAGCCAGAGCAGAAGGATAAAGCAGGGATTTATTAAAGGCCTCCATGGGCACACCTGGGCAGCGCCAGAGCCCGGCCGGGCCACGCCCAAGATGCACCCAAATGGTCACAAAAAGGACACCTGGCCACGAGGTCCCACAATTTTATAAGTTCTGGTCCATCTCACGTTGGAGTCAAATTGTCCAACCACAGCTCCAGGTTATGGAGCTCCATCCTCCTGGTTTTTCCTTCTCACTTCACCGTTGGTTTTGTTCCTGGGTCTGAAAGCTGCCCTCGGTCCGAGCTGGAGAAGGAATTGTTTTGTCTCCCTGCTCCGTGAGGAGAGCTCAGCAGCGCTCAGTGTGAAACCCAAACCACTGAAACAGCCCAGGATCTAAAAGATATGAAAGTTAAACCTTAAGGCATCACAGGATAACCCGAGGTCCTGCAGTATCCACGATTTTCCAGCATGTGCAGTGAGGTTGTTGTCACAGGGGCAGGGGGACAGGAAGGTCCCTGTGCTCCACTTCCACCTTTGCCCACAGGGAAGCCCCCAGGCTGTTGATTCCATGGATGGAACATGTAGAGAGGGGGGATTATGACATTCCAGGGACTCATTTCTACAGGAGCAGAAAGGATGAGAAGCTTGGATTCCAATCTCCATTTTCCAACTCTCCTATCCCATGCCCAGAGCTGCCTGGTCCCATTCCCAGCATGTGGAATTCCAGCGTTGCCTGAAGTCGTGGAGCAGTCAGACACTTCCGATATCCGGGCACATCCCTCATGGCCTCCACCAGGTGCCAAACAGCCCCTTCATGCCAAAGCCTCCAATCCCAGAACAGGAGCAGAGCAGGTTTCAATCCCTCCCTTAACTAATCCACGTGGAATGTTCCATCAGTTCCTCTCAGCTTCTTTTCCCTCGAGAGCATCCAAACTCCTTGAGCCTCACCAGCCTTTGGGACTGATGCCAGAGGGGCTGAACCCTGGGATGTTGTCCCAGAAAGCAGGTTCAGTATTTCCCCTTCCCTCACCCCGTTTTTCCCATTCCTTTGAGGACTGAGGAGCGGCTGGAGGCAGGAGGTAGCCCTTGAGTTGTTTTTCCAGCCGTTATTCCCGTGTCAGGGCGAGGTGTCAGGCGAGGCTGCTGAAAAAAGAGGATTTTGGACATTTATTTAACAGGCGACACAATCCAGCCCCTTTCAAAATGAGGCAGCTTTGGGAATTCTCCTGGGAATCGGCCCTGCAAATCCTGGTGGCCGTGGGCTCTCCGAAGTGTAATTAAGGCAGGAGTTGATTGACTGCGGAAAAATACGGGAGGCAATGAGGGAAAACAGCAGCTCCTTTGCATTCCTGCTCTGGTTTGTGTTCCAGCTTGGAAACTTCCTCAAGGAGGGACCATCCCGTGGCTCAACCACTCCAAAGCCAACTGCAAAACCAATTCAATTCCAGGGAATGCTCTGATGACTCCGGTTTGGATGATTCTCCCCCAAATCGCTCGATTTGGAGCAGCCCAGAGATGGCCTGAGCCAGAATAATCCAAATGTGATAATGGCAGGAAACAATCACCCACTTCACCTCCACAATCCAAGCTCCCTGAAATGAGTTTTCACCCCATGTCCTCGTCCCATCCTTCATTTTCCACGAGCCTCCCTGCACACCTGGAAAAGCACTTCCCAAAAAACGTCCCAGAGCACGTTTTGCCCTCATGGAGAAGTCGTTTCCCCCAAGGGAGAGCTCAGAGCCCCTTCCAGGGCCCAAAGGGGCTCCAGGAGAGCTGCAGAGGGACTGGGGACAAGGCTTGGAGGGACAGCCAGGGATCCAGGGGCAGCCACAGCTGCTCTGGGAATTCCAGCCAGACCCTCCCACCCTCCCAGCCAGCAATTCCTTCCCAAAATTCCATCTAAACCTCTTCCCTGGCGGGGAGCCATTCCCTGTGTCCTGCCACTGCAGAGCCTTGGAAATCATCGCTCTCCATCTTTCGACTCCTCGAGGTCCTGCAAGGACCACACTGAGGTCACCCCAAGGCTTCTCCTCTCCAGCTGAACATTCCCAGCTCTCCCAGCCTTTCCTCCAGCAGAGCTGCTCCAGCCCTGGGATCATCCTGGTGCCTCCTCTGGGCTCTCTCCAGCAGCTCCAGTTCCTTCCCGTGCTGGATCCAGGGCTGGGGCAACTCCGCAGGCGGGGCCTCACCTGAGACAGGTCATGACAAGTGTGACACCACCGGGGCTTTGAGAATTGGGAAAATAAATAAAATTTTTAAAAATTCATTGAAAATCTGAGAAAACGCCAACGGCAAAATCTTCTGAGGAGCTCAATCCCTGTCTCCAAAGCCGGCAGACTTCCAGCTTTGAGCATTCCGATTTTCTCGGTCAGGACGACGACGCTTCCATCTGGAGCTTTCCGTGGTATTTCGGATTGTGAACCAAAATGCCACTGGTAGGAGACAATTCAGAAAGCGCCGTGGTTTGGCGTAACCCCACAAAGGTTCGTCTTCAAATGAACTCAAGCAGGAGGCCAGAAATTGTATTAAATCATAAAGAATTGTCAAAAAAAATTACAGGATATCGGAGGGGTTTGGGGAAGGAAGGATCATCTCATTCCAAGCCCGTTCCATCGGCAGGATATGGACACAGCCACACGAATATTAACGTTTATGAAGGACGAACAGCTGATCTGATTTGGGAAGCAACAAAACAAGCAGAATAATTAGATAATAAGATAAAGCCATCAGGCAAACCTGCTCCTCCGGGCAGCTCTTCCCCAATTTCTCAGCTCTTCCTGACCAACTTTCCCTTCAGCCTCAGTTGCTTTTCCCGGTTGGACGCCGAACCTCCCCTGGCTGTTTTCTCTTAAAAGCACTGGGTTTTCCTCTGAGGGGAGCGCAGCACGGCGAGTTCAGGGAATTAGGTCATGTTTTACCCCATAAAGTTTAGGATGCCGAGGGGACTGGGAGCTCATTCATCTCCTGAGCCTGGCCAGGGCTGCTCCTGGTGGAGTGGAGCTCGTAAACCTGGAGATGGGATGAGGGAGGGCAGGAGTCTCCTTACTTTTGTTTTTTTTCCCTTTAAGCTTGGAGGAGCAACCTTAAAAAAAAAAAAAGAAAAAGAAAATAAAAAAAGTGGTCACCAAACACCTGGAGCAGCACCTAATTAAGCAAAGTGGGGTTTAATTTGGCAGGATTAAATTCTCAGCGCTCTGAGGGTCTGGTTTGCTCAGAGCTGGGATAAAATCCTGCATTTCCCACCCTCTTGGGATAAAAATTTGGGGGAGGTATGAGACAACAAGGGTTTTGATGCTTGATTATCCCCGTGTGGATAACCGGGATTAAAAT
>WAAG01050938.1:0-16639 GCA_013390105.1 Tichodroma muraria
TCCCCTCAATAATCCATCAGACCTTTTCCTGGAGCAGGTTGGAAACATTCCTTAATCAGAAAAATTTAGGAGAGCAAAAGCCAGACTCAGTCTGCAAGTAAGAGCTGAGACCCTTCCAGTAGTCCAAAAGTAGTCCTTTGCTTCTGTTGAGGGAGAGATGTAGTTTAATCTCTTGACAGAAATAGCAGGTCTGCTTTTGATTCTCTGAGGCTGAGCTTCATTGTTGAATGTTTGAGCTCAGTATGCCATAAAATCTGAGAGGTTTTCTCTGGAAGCCTTCAATGAGATTTATGAATAGCAGGATGCAAAATTCACCTTAACACCTCTTAGTCATGCTGCCTTTCTAAGTCTGTGGACACAAATACACATTTTGCATAAACATACAGTTCAATTTTAGTTCAGATTCACAGATCAAATAACAATCCAGCTCTATAGCTAACTTTGTGATTTTGCATTTCCAAAAGAACCTAAGGACCTTTATTCAGCATTTTCTTTCTTTCTAAGCTTCTGATCTATGTTATTTGTTTTAACCAGGGAAACACTGCAGTTTCTTTACTTCACTGTTTGATTTCTGGGTGATTTACAAACAGCTGTTTTGGCTGCAGGAATTTGGATGTCAGCAGCTAGGTAACAAACAGGTGGGGTTGTTCACATTGACACTCATATTGATCATGCAGCCTGTGAGAGTTGTTCAAGGCTTTTCTATTGAATTAGACTTCTGTTTGTCCTCTGGTAGTTCTGTAACCAGTCTCAAATAAGCATATTTGCATTTTTAGTAGCAGGTACTGTAAAACACTGATACACCTTAGAAGAAATTAAAAAGGAAATAAAAATAGCTTCCAAAAAGTAGATCTGAAATTTATAGTTCAGAACTACAAGGTCATAGCCAGTGTGCAACTTTTTAATGATTATTCACCATAAAAAATATCATTGCTAGTGAGATTGTTGCCTAATAAGGTTAATTGTAAAGCAAATTCCTTTAACAAAATTATTCCCCTCATATTTTTTTCCCCACATTTGGTTGGTTTATGGGATTTTTACATGCCAAAGTTGAAGATCAGCTGGAAGAAATTCAAGTTATATTCTAGGGATAAAAACAATTATATCATGATAAGGAAGAACATCTTTCCTTGCCTTGCCTCCACGCTTCCAAGAGGGTCAAGTAATGGAGGCTGGCCTCTGGTTTTAAGGCTGCAGATGGTACAAACTATAAGCTCCTGCCTGCATATGGCAACCAGCCCATTGGACTGAAAGGCTGCAAGAAGCCTCTGCAAGGCTGCAAGGAGATGGACCCTCCAGGAAGAGCAAAACCTGCTCCCATTGCACACACATTTTACCTGCTCATCCTTGCTGAACCTGCCAGCTGGGAGTACGTGGCTTGGCACCCAGCCAGAGTTGCCAATCATCCATATTGTGTTACACTGGGCTGAAATTCCTGTAAGGATTAGTCAAAGGCTGGGTGAAACTTGCAGTTATTGGCAGCTGTGTTGTGATGCTGTCCTCACTAGCAGCCATGAAAAAATACAAGGTCTGAGAACACAGAGCAGCTTTTAATTCAGCAATGCAGATGGCAGTGGAGTGTGCTAGGGAAGATCCTTGAGTTTTCATCAAGTTTTCTCTTCAAAAAATGGAACTGTGACATAAGATATCACTCAGAGAGATTGTTCAGTAATAATTTGGCTGAAAACTAAGTGTTCAGGCCTGAGATTGTCTCTTTCTTCATTTTTTACAGCTTGCCTGTACACCTAATTACACACAGCTGTCCTTTCAGTTCATACCTAGTCTGCCAGTTGCTGGTGACCAAAATGTGCCTATCATTCAAGCACGTATGCCTTCCCAGCATAGCTCAGAAGGCTCTTGGGATTCTGCTTTGAAGAAGCTGAATGATTTTTGAAGGTGTTGAGACAGGGACATACCACCCTGTCAGGTTTGGTAGTACTACCAACTATACTATAATTAAGTATACCAACTTAATATAAGTAGTATACCAACTACTACTATAATTAAGTACCCGTGAGAACAAACTGTGCTAGATGTGGTCAGGCAGGCAGAACAAAACCAGCCCTGTCCAAAAGCAAAACAGAATTTAGTGTCTATGTGCTTAGTTCTATGATTTAGGTTTAGATACTCCTGGAAGGAGCAAGGAGTTGTACTCAGTGATCCTTATGGTTTCCTGCCAACTTGAGACAGTCTGTGGTTCTGTAACTTTAGAAACTTATGCCCAAAGCTGTGATTCTGGAAAGAGGCAATGCCTGGAGAAAAGGCAGACAGGTTGGCAGCAGCATGATCAGAGTATAGACACACATATTTGTTTGATTAGCTCTTAGCATGTTTTTTCCTAGTACTGTCCTAGCTTCAATACCACTCCTCTTCAGATTAAGGGCTCAGTGGGTGTATGAGCTCAGTGGATAACTTGAACCCAGAAGTGAAAGGGTCTTGTAAGAGTTAGGTCAGGAAAAACATTCAGTTTTCATTTCAGTAAGGAGGGAGAGCTGTAGCTTCCTGAAAACAAGTGGAAACATTTTCAGCAGAAACTGTGCACATATTTCCAGCTGAGACTGGGATTCCCAAAGGCAGTTGTGGATTGTTATTGTGGGCCGCAGTTTGCACAGAATATAATACATTAGTAATTGCAGTCCAGCAGTCTAGTCTGGCAGTTACTCATTATTTCTGCTATGTTAGTATCCCAAGCAGGATCAGGGCTGTCTTCTGTATTTCACGGAATATGAAGCAAAAGAGAAACTGATTTGCCTTTATACAGATATGCGTGTATCTGTGTCTCTTCAAACTTATTTTAAACTGCACTTTTTTCCATTTTTTCTCCAGTTTTCCATCAACATCACCCTATAAGTAACCAATCCTTCCCAAAAGTTTAGTCAGAAGCAGATCAGATCTGTAAGCAGAAGAAGCTGCATGAAAGACATGAATGCTTTACTGGGATACATAGCACTTTCCCAGTGAAAGAGAAGCTGTGCAATGAGCCTGGCTTTCAAAACTGAAGCAAAAAGGCAAGTAACACTATGGGGGACAGGGTGGGAGATTTTCCTTAAAAGCATTTGGTTGTGACATGTGACAGCTCCTCCTTTAAATGACTGTTTCTGAGAGAGGTAAGGGAGCCTTGCAGATGCCTTTTCCAGTAAATCCATTTGCCCAAAACTCTTGCACCAAGGGCTCAGAACAAATAGGACTCATGCTGGAAACAGCGTGTTGATGCAGTTCTTGCACAGTAGGGGTTTAAAGGTGTGTTTCAATAATTAGCACACGCAGTTGGCTACCAGAGAGCACAGCTTGCTCACAGTCACTGGCATGACACAGAAGTAGAGGCTGCAATGAACCTGAATGGAGCATATGGTTCTTAGGGATGTGTGATACTTGAGGCATACAATGGGGTACAATCCTCTTCTCACTCAGATTAAGGGCAGTGCTTCCACTAACGCCAAAGCTCCTGTCCCGCATGCACAGTGAGAATTGCCTTGTTGGCACATTTTGAGTATAAGCGAAATATGTGACAATACGATTGCAGAAAAGCAAGATTTCCCTAGACTTGTACTCCTATAAATGTGGGCTTGGCAGCTTCCCACTTGTTGGGGGTTGGGTTTCTTTCTTACAGAATTTTCTCCCATACATTGCTAGGGAACTAATTACTGGGTACTTATGGGTACTAAGGAAAGACAAAGGAAATGGCCAAAAATCGGGGGAGAGGGTGGCATCCGGGGGACTTCACTTCTCGCTAGGAGAGCTGCTCTCTTGGAGGGAATAGTGAGGCTGTTGTTTTTTTTTTTCACTGCGGGGAGATTTCATCGGCACCCCTGGAGCCCAGCTCGGAGTGCCCCAGCACCGTCTGTCCGTGTGTGCCCGGGAATTCGGATCCTGCTCTCTCCCTGCNGTTGTTATTTTGTTTATCTTGTTATCTACAGTAGTAAAGAACTGCTATTCCTATCCCCTTACATCTTTGCCTGAGAGCCCTTCAATTTCGGGATTGTAACAATTCGGAGGGGGGGAGGTTTTGCATTCTCCATTCCCAGAGGGGCTCCTGCTTCCCCTGGCAGATACCTGTCTTCCAAACTAAGACACCACTTTTCCTTACCAACCCTTGAAATATTTATCTGTTAAGTTCCTACTACGTGAAGACTGAAGCTAAGTAAGAGAATAAAAGCTTTCTTCCTTGACAAAAGGTGATTACTGCTCCACGTGGGCTTTACTTGCCATAACATGGGCTTATGTACTGCCAGCCAGGGCTTTGGTTTTGGTGTGGCTCATTTAAGGTCCCAGTAATACAAATAATATTGGAAGAAGTGGTTTTCTCTTTTGTATGTCACTGTCAAATGAAACAAATTATAAAAACATAGAGAGGGCTTTTTGGTTTTAACACGCTCTGCAAAAGACAGAAGCAGCTGGTCTCACTGCTTAAGCAGTTAGGATACTTTTTTGCTATGTGTATAATGCAATGAGGAAGTTGGTATAGTTGGGCTCAAATTAAAGTTATTCTGACTGGAAGTGCTTTAAAAATAAAGGAACGTGAACTTACTTAATCAGACAACCTCATAAAACAAGATAGAAAGTTTTCCTTCACTGAAGACAGTTTTCTTGATTAAAACTTTAGTTCCTGGAAAATACTGGTTTATTAAAACCTAAACTTATCTTAAAAATTAACTTTGACCGAATTCATTTCCATGAAAAATCTTTTTTTCTGGGACATGAGAAAGCCAGGTTGAATTCTTTGTCCCTTGCTCTTTGTCAAAGCAAGTGAAGCATGAGAAAGATTGATTCTCACCCTTGTAATTTTGTCTTTTCTTCAAGAGCTAAGATGTTATTTAGGTTTCTGATGAAAAACTTAGAAAGATTTGTTTTTCAAACCAATGTGCTAAGAAAAGGAATATCAATTGCTTTGATCTCTTCACCAAAAGGATTTTTTGTTTCCTCATAAATCCTTTAGATTTTGGAGTGAGATTCTACAGGCTTTTTGAACTAATTTAGGTAATACTTTGGTAGTTGCACTTCCCATTCATATCCAAATTCAAGATACTGTTGGAGCATGGGGCTTGCCACAGATCTTTTTGGATTTCCTCTCAGTCTGTACTGATAAGACAAGAAGAAAGAACAGTATTTTCACAACTCACTTGGCCTCTTTGTTCATTGACTGCAATACCTTGATCATCACTGGCACAGACCAGGAACAGCTTCAGAGTGACACAGTGTGAGAAGCTGGAGCTTTTTGCAACATCAAACCCAGCTTGTTTATATGAGTCAGCTGCAGGATGAATGCAATTCACATGAGAAAGCATTGATCCCTCTTCTCCTTTTATACCTTCTTTTCCTTTTTTCCCTCCTCCATCTACAAGGGAGAGAAAGCAGTATCTGCTTTCTCACTCACTGTTGACAGGGGTACTTTAGTCTGGAATTTTATTTGAGTGCTATTAAGTAAAAAATGATAGTATTTCATACTGCCTCAGCATTAGGTCACTGATGCTGCTGACCTACAAGGAGAGATCTCAGAGGATCCTACTGACCTCTGTGCTGGTACTTAAAGTTTCTTTTTCTCAAAAAGACAAGGTGACAAACTTTGCACGTACTTCAGAATTACTTAGGCTACTAAAGATAAAATACTGTAAGGGATGTGAAAGGGTTTTATTAAATCTTCTGACAGAACTGCCTGATAAAATGAGAGGCTTAAATTTGGTGTAGAAAAATAGAAATCCTGTGGAAAACCAGTATTAGCTGTCCCTGGAAAGACAGTAATCACTGTCCAAACAGCTGGCTCTTTGTTAGCTATGTTCTTGTCACAGTCAGGCTAGTCACACACACAAAATCAACCCATCTGACTCCAAGAAGGCTTTTCTTACTGTGTGCACGTATCGTCTTTCATACATCCTTCCCCAAACCTGCTCTACCCTCATTGGCTGCAACAAGTCAGTCCCATGTGTTCATTGGTTCAATCACTACTCTGGGAAGGCATTCACAGGACTTCTCAATCACTGATGAACTCCTGTCTTCTCCTCACAGGTGTTCCTTCTCAGTTTCCATGCCAACATTCTTGTCTTCTCATCTTCTTTCTTTTAACTCCTTCATCTGGCTCACAGACCTGCTGTCAGCCCCCTCCAACATGTTCTTACATGGCTATCACTGACTAGTTCTCTGAAAGCAAAAGCTCAGTGATGAGCAGCAGTCTGTCAGATGGGCTCTCTGGTGTTGTTAGGAAGAAGGAATGGAGAATGGCACTAAAAGGGTCCAGGCTCAGTGTAGGTTTAGGTACATAAGAAAAGTGGCTGCACCAAAGCAAGCATACCGGTGCCTTGGAAAGAGCATATAATCCTAGTCCTGCAACCCCTAACAAAATACAGCACAGAGGAGGGGGTCACAGATGACTGGTGGTGTGGGATGGCTTTGCCAGAAGGCTCTTCAGCTTGGAAACACAAAGAGGATCCTCTGAGTCACGAATGGTGATGGAGAAAGTGAGCAAGAGAAAGAAAAGGTGTTCATGCTTTCTCACATAATCAGAGAGAAGGCTGCCCAGCTATTACTGAGCAGCAGATTAAGAAAAAGCAGCAGTGTTCCTTTTTAATCATAGTGTGTGGCTACTGTTGAATGATTAATGTGCAAGTCATTTCCATGGGATGTGCAGGCAAGAAAGATAAGAACTTTAAATAGGGACTGGAGAGAGCTGTGAAGGGAAAGTTAATTAATAACTACTGAATACGGACATGACCTTTTGCTGATGGGATGCCTGAAATGTTTTTACTGGAAAATACGAGAGTATAACAAACACAGACAAAACCCTCATTAGCCTTGTTCAACTGCTGCTTTTACAAGTACCTGCAGCGAACCATAGTGTGAGACGAGATTGTCTCAAGGGCTATATGGCCTCTAAATCTGACCTTATATGTCTGTTCTTCTGCCACATTGCCTTTAACAAGTGGCAAATTGCAAATGCTTTTATTTTGTGAACACATAAGTTACTATGCAGAGCATATGTAGGGAATGTATTTTTTTTCCCCAGTGGCATCTGGAAAAAAATAAGAATTATTTTTAATATAAACCGATACAGAACCAGCATGAGAGCAAATAATGCCCTATTTGTACATATGAACAGAAGGAAAAGTGGGAAGTCAGTGCAGTGGAGTGGATATGAAAAGGTTTCAAATGGATGTTAATTATTATTGACAGAAGTCTGTGCCTAAACCAGGCTCTAACTCAGTTATTTAGTGGAAAAATAAGAGAATGCGGTTTAGACAACACAATGTGCTGCTTCCTGGTCATCAAAACATAAAAAATTCTTGTGATCTGATATGTTCTGGGGCTCTTTAGGGATGCTGCTTACTTAGTTTCCTGTTTGGACTTCCTAAAGGATACAAGTAATAAATGATGAAGCATAATGAAGGGATTATCATCCAGACGGTGCTTTCTCTTCTTTTTTGGCTCCTCCCCAAACACAGCAATAATTTTTAGGAGCTATAAAAGTGGAACATCATGCTGCCCATGTGCTTCAGTATCTGGATTGCACAAGTTTGTGCACAGGATGTTTTAGTGAAAGGACTTTTGTCATGAATTTGGTCATTAATTTGTTTTAAAGGACCTGTCCCAGATCAGTATTATTTTCTAGAAGTTATGCCTTTCATGCAGGAGAGAAACAATGAAGCAAAGATGTGAATTCTACTCTGCTTGTGACAAACCAATCTTTGGATTAGGTACTGTTAGTCAGACGTTTCACATTTTTGTGAGTGTTTTTAAGCTGACAGGATGACCTCTGGATCTTGGCTAAAAGCTAAACCAAAGCTGGTGGAAGACAATAGAGTTCTCTTCCCCACCATAAATTTAGGGTGAGAACTGCAAGGTGTAAATATAAATATACAGTTGAATTTATATTCTCCAGTGATTTCTCATCACTGGCATTATAACAAGAATATACAGCTAACTGGATTAAATGAATTTTGTTATTTGTGAATGGGGAAAGGCAGATTAACAATAGTTTGCCATACTGAGGTATGAAAAACTGGTAAATACAAGAACAGTGAAAATTATACCAGATATACCTATGATATCTTCTGGAGTCAAACCGTCTCCTCCAGGTAATGACAGTTGCTGACCAGGTCCTTTGCTTAGACTGTTGCTCCAAACACATGGGAGCTGTTAATGGGATTTTTGTACATCTGTCCAGTGAAAACCAAATGACATTATTCAACTCATCTCTCTAAAATTAGAAGCAGCACCCTAGTGAGTAAAGGATGCAGGAAACCTATGGTTTTTCAGAGATGCTTGATAGACCCATGAGTGTTACACAAACCATGTCACTGGAAAAATCTAACATTAACTGCATAATTTTAAATCACAACTTGTGCACCAGATAGTCCAGACCTGCAGATCTGTATAGCTCACACACAGGTCACCTCCTGTTAGCTCAGACATACTCTCTGTTTTCCTTTCATTATATTCTTTACTATGTTTAAATTGTCAATACAGCATAACCTTGCAACTGGTTTATTAAAATGCACAGAACAATCCCCTGATATTGCCAACACGAGTTCAATCTCACAAGCAATTAAAACTTTTTATCCTGGTTCTCAGTCTCCATCAAGTTATTCAGTCTAACGGTGAGAGAGTGAACTACTTCATACAGTGTAATAATCACAGTTTGGCCAACTACTTGAACTCTTAATTAACTAACATTTTCAGCCTCTAGACTCGAAGAAGGTTTGTGCTCTGCCATCCCTTTTAATTCTGATTTTCTACATATATATACTGTGAATTTGAATAAAGGAAGGGTATCACTTCAGCCCTCAAAGTGAGGTTTATTTTGTATAGAACACAAGGGATGAGGGCTCCTTACCATGTACTGAGGTGTCTCCCCAAAGAGGTTGTTAGCATGGCTGAGGTCTGTACCTGGAGCTAGTTCTAGGGTACTGAGACCTCAGCACTGGAGGCAAGTTAAGCTACGGGTGTCTTCATAAAACCAATGCAAAATGATAATGGGAAGAAGGGAAGACAAACATGTTTAAAGAGTAGGTTTAAAATAATTTTCAGAAATTGTGGTTTTCCCCAAAAAAGTCACCCCATATTGCTCAGAAAACTTAAAATGCTTAGGGCTAAAATGTGCTCTCTGTTGCCATGTTACACGAAATTATTTCTGTTTCAACAAAACTTTTTTTTCCTGTGGCTTATGTGGTCTTGTTTCTGTAATATGATTACCTTATAGAATGATGTGTTAAAAAAGCTATTTGCAGGAGCAAAAGCATCCCATCCCCTTGGGAATAGATAGCACAGAACGGTGGTAGTGTCCGAGTCACCTCATGGGGTTACCGTTTCCATTTCCCTTTCCAGTCTGAAGGGACATAAGATCTTTTTATCTTTTGAAACTCAAAATGTT
Organism: Tichodroma muraria; assembly: GCA_013390105.1. NCBI lineage: Eukaryota > Metazoa > Chordata > Aves > Passeriformes > Sittidae > Tichodroma > Tichodroma muraria. Next base: position 9,362 of record WAAG01050938.1, read on the forward strand.
CTGCAAAGTCTCCCACTGGTATTGCTTTTTTGACCTACTTGGTTAACCAAAATTCAGCATCCTGTGGGTTGTCTGTATCTCGAGGAGAGGTTGATGATGGACTCAGATATCTTTGATGTGCTTCTTGTTTTGCAAATAAAGCCTTCTTTCCTTACCACAGAGCTCTTTGCGTATGAAACTGTTTTTACTCACAGCTCCAGATCCTCTTCATGTGAGTTTTATTTGATAGTTTATGAGATTTATTCTTGAACTATAGATTGTGGCTGTGCATTCCAGTTTTAATTATATGCTGCATACATGCAATATAACTTCTTAACAAGATTGAGTTTGATGGTTGCTGTGTTTGAACAGTTTGCAGAAAAGCAGAGCTATAGACTGGTCACTCACTACTGGTCATTATTTTGACCCAGATGGCTCACAGAAAATTATTTCAAAACAGGAAGTCATCTTTTGCAAGGCTGTGGAGTGAGAGTGCTATACAATGCTGTGCTGTGGAACAACAGGAACAAAAGCACAAGTGGTTATCTAGCAGTATTTTGTTTAGCAAAAAGCAGAAGAGTAGAATGCCTGCAGCACTGAAACTGTTGCTAGAGTCACCAGCAATTGGCTGCAAAACAAAGAAAAGGCAGAACAAATAGTCTTGCCTTACCCAGTAGGAATTGGCATCCCAAGAGCTATAGATGTTTCCTGCAAGTGACGGAGATGGTATTGATTGCAGTAACTTCATCTGATGGCTTCAGGCAGCAGTGTTGACTTAGTATTTTCTGTTTTTATAGAGCTGACACTGGCACAGAGATAGAGAAGGGATACTTAGTATATCTGTTTGTCTAAGAATATCTGTACAGTGTCCTGTAGACATAAATTCCTCCTAAGGCTGGTAACTGACCTTTTCACACAGGCATTGCCTCTACCTTGTTACCTGCAGAGCTTTTGTGATTACTTCTGGACAGTCTGAGCTACACTTATTTTATGCCTTGTTGCTTATGTGACAATTTCTACATAGTGTGTGGCATATAATCATAGAATTGGAAGTCATCATTGTTCTGCAAAACTCTGCTAAGGGTCCCAGATCTCTGCTCCAACTCTCTCTTATGATGAAGGACACAGAACTATGGGACAGCAGAAAGTAGTCTTCCCATACGTGAGTAAAATACAATAGCTACAAAAAGGGACAAGGTTGAGTTCCAGAGTGCTCTTTTCAGTAGGGCTTCCAGGCGGACAGCTGGCAGAGATCCGAGACATTCTGACCTCAGGGACGTTCAGCAGGCGTGGATTTGAGAGCATGGGGTGTTGACAGAACATGGGCTGATCTTGCAAGTATATCCTGATGGAACTGGAGTCAGAATGGATGAGAGCTCTTATGGACTCCTTAAGGACCAAGCTCTCCTCACCATATGGATTGGGAATGTATTTTCCCATGTGGGTTATACACTGCAGAACTGTGAAAAGGATGGAAGCGCTCCAAGGATGAATAATCAGAGAACTTTAAGCACATGCTCTCCAGCAGGAAATATCCAATCTGTATCCTTCACAAAGTCTGGGGAAGAGAGAGAGATTAAAACCATGAGTTTTTAGCTAGAAGAATAGAAAAGTGTGTTCAAAGGTCAACTATAAAATGAAAAAAACCCTGAATATAGCATTTAAGCAATTGTCCTTCACCCTCTTCTTCAGTGGGGACTTCTGTGAGCAAAACCCGCATGTACATGCTCTAGAGAATCCATGGCAAGCCAGAGCAGCAAGGGCTTCTTTTTCTTGAATGATTTTTTCAGAAGGAAAACCATGAATGTTTGGATAAAATCAGAACAGATCAGATGAAGCACTAAGCGCACTTATGATATGACAGAAATTATATGGAACATTGCAAAATGCAAGTGAAGTGCCCCGTGGAATTCTCTGCTAATCTTCAATGGGGTTTCAACCGAGTTTTGTGAGTTCTCGGTTCACGTGCATTCACGGAACTGGGGGTGAAGATACAAGCCCTGTGAATCTTGAAGTGACTGCATGGTTTGTACTTCCACTCCTTGAGTTTAGTCTTTGAGATAACGGAGTGTCAGAATGCTGCCTGCTTGCCCCTGCTCTCTCCCTCTCTCCTGTGTAATCAAAGTCTAGTCATCACTTTGAGTTATTTTTAACGTTTAGCAAGAAAACTCATAAATAAGTTGAAAGATGGTGCCACAGGAAATTGAATAAATAGCTGTTGTGGTTTAACCCCAGTCAGTTATTGAGTGCCACACAGCCAATTGCTTGCTCCTCCACTCCACCCCCAGTGGGATGAGGAGGAGAATCAGAAAAAAGAAAAACTTGTGGGTTGAGATAAGAACAGTTTAATAATTAAAAAAAATGATGATGATGATGATGATGATGATAGCGGTGCTTAGAAGGAGAGGTACATTACTACTACTACTACTACTACTACTACTACTACTACTACTACTACTATAATACTAATATAAGTCTAATACTTTTAATGATGATGATAAAAATAATAGTACTGAAAAGGAGAGAGGAGTAAACCCCAAGATGCACAATACAGTTGTTCATCACTTGCTGACCAATATCCAGACCATCCCTAAGCAGCTGTCAGCCCCTCCAGCCAACTCCCCCCAGTTGATGTACTGGAAATGATGTTCTGTGGAAGGAAAATCCCTTTGGCCAGTTTGGGGCAGCTGTTCTGGCCATGAGCTCCCCAGCATTTGGTGCACCTGCTTGCTCGTGGAGCAGGAGACACTAAAAAGCCTTGACTCAGGGTAAGCTCAGCAACAACTTAGACAGAGGGACTTATCAATGCTGTTCTCACACTGAATCAAACCACAGGACTGTACCAGCTAGTAAGATTAACTCTATCCCAGCCAAAACCAGGAGCAGATATTTTTTTAAAAAGTGCTTAAAATTTAACAGAATTCATGGGTTGAGATAAGGACTGGGAGAGATTGCTCATCAAATACCATCGCAGGCAAAATAGGCTCAACTTAGCCTACGAAGTGAATTTATTACTAACAAAATCAGAGCAGGATAATGAGAAATGAGATAAGTCCTTAAAAACACCTTTCCCCCTTGCTCCCTCCTTCCAGCTCTATCTCCTACCCTAGCAGCACAAGGAGACAGGGAATGGGCATTATGGTCCGTTCATAGCCCAAGGCTTCTCCTGCTGCTCTGGGAGAGGAGTCATTCTCCTCCTGCACTGTGGGGTCCCTCCCATGGGAGACAATTTTCCATGAACCTCTCAGATGTTCTCCATCTCACGGGCAATAGTTCTCTGCAAACTGCTGCAATGTGAGTCCATCCCATGGGCAACAGTCCTCCCAAAACTGCTGCAGCATGGGTCTCTCTTTCCATGGGGTGCAGTCCTCCAAGCCTGGAAGCAGGAGCCCCCTCTCTCCGCTGGGACTGCCATTGGATCACACCTTCTTCCAGGTATCCACCACTCTGGCATGGGCATCACCCCCATGGGCTGCAGGTGGATCTCTCCATCCCCCATGGATCCCCACGGGCTACAGGGGCCCATCCCCATGGGCTGCTTCACCATGGTCTTACCACGGCCTGCAGAGGAATCTCAGCTCTGGCACGTGGGGCACCTCCTTCCCCCTCCTTCTACATTGACCTTGGTGTCTGCAGGGTTGCTCTCCTCACATGTTCTCACTCCACTCTTCTCTAGTCCCAATTAAAACGGCATCACAATGTTTCTTTTGATTTCTTCTTAAGTATGTTATCACAGAGGCATTACCACCATTTCTAACTGGCCCAGCATTGGCCAGCAGCATGTCCATCTTTGCCAGGGACTGGGTCTGCTGGACATGGTGGAAGCTCCCAGCAGCTTCTCACATAAGCCACCTCTGTGCACCCCCACACACACACCAGAAAACAGGCCATGTAAACCAAATACATTCCACCCCTAGCCAGTCTAGGTATGGTCAGTTCTATCAGGATTGGGCTATCATGGCACAGCAGACATTTTTTCTCAGTTTTGTAAGGTGTGTATACATATAGCTGCTAGGAGGTGCAAATATTTTCCCCAGTTAGAGGTGGAATTTCTCAGGAAGCCTCTGTTTCCCTTACAGGGCTGAAGGAGGTTATAGGGAAGAGCAAGCTGATGCACACTGGGAAGTATCAGCCTGGGAGTGCCACTCACTTGGCAACTTGAGGACACCTCCAGGGCACCTGCATTAGGGCAGAGATGCACAGTGTGAGAAGACAAGGAGCGCTGAGTCACTTTTCCAATTTTGAAGCTGTAAGAGAACTAAAAAATTACGTGCAAAGGATGTAAATACTGTGAGAATTAGGAAATATTTAGGCACACTGGCAATTTTTAGGCAGCTAGAGAATTCCTCTCAAGTTGAACGCTATTGTTCTAATCTAAAAATATGCAGAACTTGACAACTGAGGAAGATGGTTTGGCAGCGTCCTCTCCTCTTCCTAGCCACAGAGAAGAAGATAAAACAGGAACCTTCAGCACATCCCTTCATTGTTATATATTTTTCCAATTGCTTGGAAATGAGGGAGAGAAATGTGAAGAGGTAAAGCCAACATTATCTCCAGAAATGTCAAAACAACCTTAGCTGCTTATAATTTGATACACTCATACAGTGAAAATGACAGTTTCCAACTTCTAATGGATTTGTAAGTATTTCTAAGTTATGCATGGGTTTATAAACTGTAAGGCATGAAAGAGAGAGGAAAAGGATTAGGTGGGGAAGGAAAAGGATGTATAAGGGTTGGGATGATGACAATCATTTCAGGCACAAGTTTCAAGGTTTAGCCAAAACTTGTTGAATATTGGCAATGTCACAGCATGATTTAAGTAGTGCCTATTATGGCCTGGACAAAATCCCTCCCTGTTGAACAGCTGTATTTTATATTACACAAAAATTATCTCATTTCATTGCCAAAAACTGTTGTCTAATGTGATTTTATGTAAGTCTGGAAAGAAATTCTTGATTAAAATGACTGCCTAGTTTATGTTTTAATTATGGAACTTTGACCTTATGCTCACTGGTAGACAAAGGAAGAACTTTTGAATCCTTTTGAGCAGACCTTTGCTGTCCTCCTGAGTACATGATGCCATACTTCACAGCATTTTCTTGTAAAATTAAGGTAAGAAACCATTTATATTTGAAGATGGCTCAGCTGCTTATTTGATACTGACCTATTCAAAATGAACAATCAATTGGCTCTGTGACTTCACAAAGCATTTAACCTAGTGAAAACAGTCTATTATTTTTAGTAAAGAATTGTGAAGTGAGCACTTATACAAAAATACTAGCTTGCTTAGCACTGTGTATGAGAAAAATGCCCCAACAAGCTGTCTTCAACAGAAGTATAACCAAGCATCAAAGAATCACAGCTCTTCTGTTAAAATGGGTAAACTGCTGATTATATTTAAGACAGTGATTTATAAAGGCATGTATCCTGCTTACTAAATCAGGACAATTTCCATCACTAATTGGGTCAGCTAACCACAAAGGCACGTGCCTCACTTCCTCTTCAAGCATAGCCTTTGGTGGCTTCTCAGAAAGTTACAGCTTTATGACAATACTTTAAAACACTTCAGAAACATCATCAATGTTCCTTTTGCAGTTATCACTTTCCTTCTCTTCTGTTTTTTTCCACTTTATCCCCCTTTTATTTTTATAATCATAAAGTAAATTTCTATTTTTTATCTTTCACGTGTTCAGCTTTTTAATTAATTTTTAAATGTTTTGTGTTTTTTTTCTTTCTGTAACTTCTTTAAACAATTTTTTTTATTTCTGTCAATTCTTTCTTATTCCTCTGTGTTTTATATTGCTTCTCTGATAAAGCTATTCACACAGGGCAATTTCTCCACTTACATCCTCAATTATTTATAAGTTCAAAATACTTCTTTTCCCTTCTTCTTTTTTACCTCAGGTTTGCCTTCCCATTCTTCTCTGATTTGTTTAATCTTGATTTCATCATTGTGAGAAATTAGGAACTTTAAACTAAAAACCCAGAAAATATTCAGTGTTGTTAGCTCAATTATGAAATGTATTTGAGAAATACGGTGAGATGATGTCAGTTGTTGAATGTCAAATTGCTACTTTTATACAAAATGGAAAATTGCTCAATATGGTGTTCAAGAGAGTCTTGAGGTTTAGCAACTGACAGTTCTGAAGATTTCAGCCTTACTAAACATGCTCCATTGCTTTGTGACTTAGTGCTGAGAGGCAGAACAAGTTTGCAGAGCAATAGGACTCTCCAGCCTGGGAAAAGTGGACATCTCCTTGTATTTACTACATGACAATCAAGCTGAAAACTACTACTAAAAGAAGTAAACATGGTCTCTCCTCAGATGTTTGTGCTAGTCCCATAGCTGGAAAGTGGGCAGCAGGATTTAATCTGCCTGAGTTCGCAGGGGCCTACGCCTGGGCCAGAGGGAAAGGAGTGAAAGAAAGAAATGCATGGTGAATCTCAGAGAAGAGGTTGAGGGGTGTACCTGCACAGTAGGAGAACTGGAGCAGACTGAATACGGAGCCTAAGGCTGAGCAGAAAACTAACTCCCATTAAAGTTGGATTAGAAGCAAGTGGTTCATATTCTGGTGAGCAGTCTGAAGGAATAACAAAACAAAAAAAAAAAGTGTGTAGGAAAGAGAACCTGATAAAGAGAATGAATTTTTAGAAGAGGTGAAGATTGTCTAGCCTGGAGACTGGCATTAGCCACTTTTGTAGGAAGAGAGAAACAGCATGGGGAGAATTTGACAGGAGACGGGTACACAGGGATTGGGACACAAATAAAGGAGTGTAGGAACTACAGAAGAGGAAACTGTGAACTGGTGAGAATACAGGGAGGGTGTGGTGAAGGTATTGTTTGAAGGATGAGGTGAGTGAATAATGGGAATGACAGTCACTGAGGAGGAAGGAGCTCATGGACAGCTGTACTGTGGGAGCCTTCAGAAAAAGGGAGACTGGAGACACCTGCTTTGGAGTATGAGAGAATGAGACTGCACATGAAAGAAGACTGTGATTGGGATTAGAAATCAAAGAAAACAGAGACTATGATACGAAACTCCATCTCCTAAGACTGAGAAAGTAGGCAAAAAATATCAAATAAATGTCATGTAGATAGATGTAACATAATGCATACAGATAAAAATAATCTAGCCCATGTCTGCAGAATTCTGAATGTAGAACTGGCACTTACAATTCAATAAAGAAATTTTGGACTAATGTGCTGAATGCATCTTTTGCTCTTTATAGCTGCTGACAACACTGACAAAAAAAAAAAAAAAAAAAAAAAAAAAAAGCCAAAACCATGCGCCTGTTCCC
>WAAG01050940.1:908-11766 GCA_013390105.1 Tichodroma muraria
CTAAATCATCTTTAAGGTCCCTTCTAACTCAAACCATTCTATGACTTTTAAAATAGTTGTCCTCTGAGCTTTAAAGTCTGAAGCTGCTTCAGCTACCATTTATCTCATTTATTTCAAGATGTCTTCAATTACCTCCTCTGGCTGCTTCAATTAGGTTAACAGCCACATAATTAATCCAAAGTGCTAAAAGGGGTGTGAACCCTGTTAAGAAAGCAGTTTTATTTAGTCACAGCAGCACAAGCTGGAATTTGTGCAGTTTTAATGAACAAGTTCAGCCTCTCCCAAACAGCACTCTCAAATGCAGAAGTCACTGACTGCACATAAGGAATTCACAACCTATAAGCTTCCATTACACTTCTTGATATGAAAGGATCTGAAACTCATAAACACTCTTCGAATAGTTTCAGTTGGAAGCAAACCGGTCCAACCTAAGCCCCTGACTTGAAAAGATGGCCGACTTAGTCATGGCCTTGATCAGAATTACCCTTGCTGCAAAGTTCACTGCCTGTTATTTTGTCCCTTTGTACCGAGAGTACAAAGGGTTTATCCATTCCACCTCATGGAAGGTAGTTGAGACAGCAATAAGACACCTGACATCCCAATCTTTTCTTTCACCTGAAGATGTTCTTTCCACCTCTTCCCAGGATGCTGCCTGCACATCTGCTCTGCACATGCTCGGGGATGCTGCTCCAGATGCTACACTCACATCAGCCCTTGCCTCATAAGGTTTCTGTCAGCCCATTCCTGCAGGCTGTTGAAGATCCTGTGATTGCAGCCCTGTGTTACCCTATCTACCTCACACACAAACTTATGTCAGTAAATCCACCCAGGACGCCCCTGCATCAGAGACAGGGATGTGCACAGCAGTCTGTGAAGCTACTAGCTGGAACCAAGAGGACTGGTAGAGGGAAATAAAAAAGGTTTGCCTGGACATAAGTGATTAGTGACCCAAAACTAACAAACAAGTGAAGAACTCTGCTTGGAGATCACCACCCAAAGTAACATAATGAAGTGATGACCATCAGTGAATGAAAGTGGCAATGACTGAGTGAAGCTATTTAAGGTCACATAAGAAACATCTAAGAGGGCAATCTGTATAAAATCTAGTGCAGAATGCTGGCTATGTGAAGCCAGTACAGATAGGCAGACTTTGGGAAGAGCCTCCAAGGACCCTGGAGATTGAGTTGCCAGTAAGATGAACTGTTGGGCAGAAGTTCTGCAGCCTCTACCCTTGTCCCCAGACCCAGGATGAAGTAAAGTACTCTGACTTTAAAGACAGCCAGCAGGACTTCAACTTATCACTTTGGAAGGGACCATGCCATAAGCAGGGACACCTTCCATTAAATCAGGTTTCTCAGGGCCCCACACTCAATCTGGCCTTGAACAGTTCCAGGGATGAGGCATCCACAAATTTTCTGAGAAACCTGTTTCAGTGCCTCACTCCCCCGTGAGTAAAGAACTTCCCAATCTCTAACACCAATCTCTCCCCCTTTAGTTTAAAACCATTCCTCCTTGTCCTATCACTGTCTGTGTAAAAAGTCACTCTACCTCTTTTTTATAAGCCTCATTTCATTACTGGAAGGTACTATAAAGTCTCCTCAGAGTATTTGCTTCTCCAGGCTGAACAATTCCGGCATGTTCAACCTGTCTCCAGGAGAGGTGCTCCAGCCCTCTGATCAACTCTGTGGCCTCCTCTGGACCCACCTCTTTCTTGTGCTGAGGACCCCAGAGCTGGAAGCAGTACTGCAGGTGGGGTCTCACAAGGCAGAGAAGAGAAGCAGAATCACCTCCCTCACCCTGATGGCCATTCCTCTTTTGGTGCTGACCCAGCATGCGGTTGGCCTTCTGGGCAAACAGTGGTATCAGTGATACTGGTGGATGAGCAGCAAAACCACAGATCAAGCATCAGAAAAGGCTCAGCAGACTCTCCAGAGCATCTTGGATAGAAGCTCCTGATAAACTATGCTACTATCAACACTAAATGGATATTGAGTCAGACAATTAGGAAGTCATGTAAAAAACCCACACAATAATATTAATGCACTTAGATTAATTCTTCCTCCAGAAATCAATTCTAGTCTAGGGCCTCACTGACACATTAGCTTTACTCAAGAGTACTTCAAAATTAGCCAAGGGATTCAATGTTTTGGCACCTCTCCAGATTCTGGTCCTTACATTGCTCTGTTCTTCTGAGAGTGCACGTTAAGAATCAATTCCATCTCTTTCCAGACAGCCTGACAGTATTCCAACACAATCCTTGCTTAAAAGGTTTCCTTGAATACAGGGTGATAATTTAATCAGCATTTGCTATAGCACCACACGATTCTGATGCGAATGGCCACTTCAAAGAAACACACTTGTACACCTGTGCTTTAGCACACCTGAATGCAGTCACCTCTGTTCAGAAGGTACAAGTGTTAGCAGGCCGTATTTCTAAAAAAAACAGATTGCTTTTTGAGGTGAGATCTGTCCTCCCTTACCTTTGCTGGCAACCACAGGGAAGAAATCCAGGAAGAAAATACAGAAAAGTCACAAGTAAGCTTCTGAGTTCAGAGCATGTCCTTAATCTGGATGATTACATATGATTCAGATTCTAGGCAAAACAGACTCACATTTTCACAGCACAGTCCAGCTAAATGCTCCTACAGCACCATCCATATAGTTTGGGGAGTTATCCTGCAAGGATGAACAGCAGGTATTTCTGCCCAGATGTCACAGTGTAATATCTCATTAATCAAGGTGCACCAAAACTGTGTGGGAACTTCCACAAAATAGTATCTTGGATGAAGGAGTAAAAAAATTAGCTAAACAAACATATATTATGATATTTCAGTTGCCGGGTTAGCAGTTTATGTTTAGATCCTACCAAGCTGAGGATGAACTGATCCAAAACCTGTCAAATTGTTCCTTTTTCCAGGAAAAGAAAAGAAAAGCTACTGCTAATGAAATCCAGCCCCACTGAACCTTACTCACTCATGTTAAACTTAATTTTAAAAGCCATATTCCAATACCTAGAAAAATAGTTTATAATTTAGACAAAATATTTAAATGAAAATTTCTTTATATATTTCACACTCAAACATATAATTTCCTGTCCAAATGTGCAAATATTTAAAGAAAAAAATTGCCACAAAATTCAAATTAGCAAGAATTGAGGACACAGGGGCTATGTTTATGCCAGTAAACTACACAGTGCCAGGGAATGCTTCCAAGTACTAGTAACTGGTCATCATATTAAAATCATTTTACATCACTGAAACAGTCTTGGAAACAGTTTGACCTAAGTTAACTAACATTCTACTAAAGAATACTCAGACACAGTCCAGGAGTTAGCAAAGGCCAGCTTCGATGTTTCCAGGGGACAATTTGGATATGGCAACCCTGCTCAGAAAGGTACAACTCTCAAAGGGTAGGAGCACTGACCACTCTGGTGCCAGCTGGCCTCAGCACAAAGAACAGTCCAAGGCACAGCTTGCCTACTACACAGGCACAGCCAAGGAATATAAACCAGCTAAGCAGTGATGAATGCAGTCTTATCTCACCCATGCTAAGGGGTCAGAAGACTCTTGAATAATTTTTCATGTTCAGCACACTCCTCCTGGTAGTCTTACAGGACAATTACCAGCACTTGTAGGAGTACTTTGCAGGAACCAGAAAGAAGACAAATTATGGAATCTTTAGTGTAACCACAGTGGATTAAACAGGAGAAATTTACACTACTTTGGCACGCAGCAGCACACACTTAGTTTCTGTGGGATCCACAATTCGGGTTTATCAAAGAAGCAGAGAGTGCACCAAGCACACATGGCTTCTGAAGCAGCCCAGCACGTAGTACCAGCTCAGCAATCAGCACTGCAGAGCAAAGGGCTTTTCCTTCCTTCTCTTTTTATCTCCTCAGCTCCGGCACTTGGATTCAAGGAAAAAGAAATAGACAAGGAAAGGAAGAACAAAACCACAACCCCCAGCCAGAAAACAGATAACATAACCCAGCTCTCTGAAGCAGACATGGAGTGTGGTATTTTTTGGTTTGGGTCCTGCCTCATTACCCAATAATTAGCACACCACAATGTGGATCTGCACTATGGAGAATGCCCACAAATTTTGAAGGACCCAGCTGTTTCACAGGATAAGAGCACAGGCAGGCAAAGTCAGAAGGAGCAAAAGAAAATCTGCACAGGCATGCACACTGGGAGCAGAGAAGATTATTACCTAGACAAAGAAGTCACAACAAAGACATGCTGTTCAGTGTTACTGTCAACAAATAGCATTCCCATCTGCCCAGGGACATACTGCTGCTGGTTAGGTCCTGAGGCAGACTTCATCTGTCCCCTACACTGTCTTAGTTCTTGCAAAGCCCTGACTGTATTAACTGCCTTTCCAGATGCTGTGGTGGCAGACAAAACTAACAGCAGGCATGAAAATACTATTTTCGGAAATAGTGTATTTTTCAGAAAAAAATTCAGCTCAAGATGGGGTGAGGAATTAGCTGAGGAAGGAATAAATGACATTTCAAGTTGATGTTAATGAACATTCAATTATTTCTACTTTTCACCCTTTAACTGCTCCTTGTATAAGAGCTATATAGAAGTAAAAATTTGTATGAAAGATTGCATTTTCAGTTTAGTACAAGATAAAAAAATTAGGCTGTGAACTAATTGGGAGTTTATACAGTACCCTGCTTTGGATTAAAACTTTCCAGATAAGAGAAAACAAAAAATGGCAATAAATTATTTATTAGAACAGAGAATAGTTAATAGTGAAAAGCCAGAGGGCTGGATAGTTGCAGTGCTGTTGTCAGAGCATACTCTTTAATGATCTAGAAGATTAATTAGATATAGCAAAATTGGCTAACCAGTTATTTAAGATGGAAAGACTTTGATGCATTTCAGCAGAATTTAAACAAACAAAATCAGGTAAACCATTGGCAGGTTAGAATTAAAACAATTAGTAACTTTCACAGTGGTACAAGTCAAGATAAACTAAACAGGTTTTGCACAGGGTCTGTGTGGTTCCCTAAAAGAAGTCAAGATCAGAAAACACCATGAGAGCATCTGCTCCGTGCCTAGCAACAGTTTGGAAAGCTGAGAAAATGTTTAGTCACATTCATACAACAGGATACGGAAGGAGGACACAGAATTTAAAATCTGCTTCTCCAGTAAAACACTGAATTTGGCTAATTTCTTTAAAAGAAACCTTTCAGAGGAAAGTAATAATGCTAAAAGCATACAAGCAGCATATGAAGGACTAGGATCTTCTGATGATTCTCTCATGCAAGACCCTTTCTCCTTATCAATGCAGTAAGTCTTCCAAGAACCATGTCCTCCTCTCCTGGGACCCTGCCTTTCCCAGAGCAGTGTGAGCACAAATCTTTGTATCCGGTAAGTATGACAAAAGGATGACGTTTTCTCTATGAAAGAACTAGATTTTTTCCCTTGCATGTTCAAGGAAAAAAAAAATAATTCCCTGGAGGCACACAGCTCTTCGAGTGAGCTTTCTCTGGCAGAGACCGTAGGGTCTCCCAGAACCCTTTCATTATGATGAACAGGAGAAGAAAGTGTGGTCACAAAGGCTTAACATCAACCAAGCAGTTTCAAAGAAGAGGTCTGATATTCAACATCACAGTCCGTGGGGGAGACTGCAAGCAAAATAACACAGGAGAAACTCCATGACAGGATAGTATTCCCACTGTCAAGCTCTCTCCTTATCCTATCTGTATGACTGCAGGCACCACTTGCAAACTTCAAGCTGATGGATTACATCCTAAATGGGGTCAAAAGAAGCACAGAACAATTAGTGGTATTAGTGTGGCACTGCCCTCTGAGCCATTAATCTTAGAGCAGGGACAACACTCAACAATATTGAAAACAACGCACATTTCAAATCCCTCCTGTATATAATCAAATTCTGAAATCCACTAATACGAGATATTAGTAAACTAAACAGTTACGTAAAATTATAAAGAAGACTTGATATTTACATCAATTGAAATAGCATTCATAGTTGTATTTGCCTGATTAGAGTCACGAGGACACTAATTCTCATCCTGAAAAACAGAAGCTCATTGCCAGCTGGGATTATGAAAGAATTCCATCTTTTTCCTTTGCCTCACAGGCTATCAGAGTACATCTGCTGGGTATTGATTATCTTTCTAGAAAACATTATAAGAAAGTATAATTTAATTTATTATCACTGTAGAAGTCAAACTGGTTGAGCCGATGATCTTTCATTATGGTATGATGACTCTGCTGGATAATGCAACACTGCAAACAATGGATAAAGTAATTGTAGATGCTTACGTTTGTTCTTCTTTCACCTCCTGTCAGCCTCACCTAGAACAGTTCAAAAGGTAAAAAGCCATGTCTCCATTTTCACAAATTCTTTACTGTGTCAGCTACAGACTGTCTGGATACATTTTTTCTGGTAGAAAAATTGCAAAAATCTATTCTAGGTCAACGACTTCCATTGTCAGTATCATTCAAAGTGTTCAGAAGGCTCAAAGGAGAAAAATAAATCACTAAGTATTGGTATTATGCAAGCTCTCTGAAGAGGTATTGACTGCATTTATTGCAAAGAATAAAAAAGTGGCTTTAATGTCATTCTATTCATGAGTGTCCTTTCTTTACAACTGATCTCACATAATAAACCCTGCTATAAAAACTAGCATGCACTTTGACTAGATTAAGGACAAAATGACTTCAGATACCTAATGCTGTGGGATATAAACGTGAAGTAATGTCACTGAAAGGCACACAAATCTCTGTGTGTGCAGGACACCATGCAGAAGAAAGGCACAGATTTTGTAAGCTATGATCACGAAGATAACTATGCTTATTAAAGCAGTTCTATAAACCCCATCAATCTGACACTACTGAACGGCACATATGCGAGTAAGTGTGAACGTGATTCCTCCTGTGAAGGAAGGATTCGTGAAGCTGCCTTGCCTTGGATCAGGTGAGGTGTGCTTCTACGCTGCCTACACACTGGCAGCTCAGCTGGGACACCCCCACGGGAAAGGCAGGAGGGGTTTATGGAACAGCAACCTCTTTCCCTGCTCCCGCCTCCCACAGTGACACGGATCATTAATGGCAGCTGCCACAGGAATGGAGCTCTCGAAGGGCAGGAGCACTGCTCCCTGCACTGCCAACAGGCAGGAGCTCACAGCTGGGAAAGAAAGGCATTTTGCCCCAGCAGACCCTCCCGTGCTGTCCCTGATGTTCTGGAGCAGTTCAAGTGCAGAGGTTGTCACTGTCTGCCAAAGAGGGTGCAGATGAGGGATTCTCCATCCTAGCTCTAACAGAGCAGGAAAGAGGATCTGTCAGAAACCAATTTTCTCTCCACAAAACAAGCAGTGTCACATATCACAAAAAAAAAAACAGTCAGGAAATTAAAAATACCTTATTTCCTTTCATATCTAAATTCATTAATATTAGCTCTCATTTTCTTTGCAAGCAAATGTTCAAACCTGTATTGAAGCCAAAACGTCAAGCATCCTGAAATATCTGTCTCCACAAAACTGCTGTCTGGAACCACTTTTCATTTTGTGCAACTAAAACCAATGTAGAGCATAGGCAACAAAACCATCCAGGACTGAACCAGAAGCTAAGCAGGAGTCTGTGCCACACAAGGCTTGGTTACCTTGTCAAGTCTCACTCCCAGCCTACCACAAACCAGGGAAAAAATAATGCATGTTGCAGCTGGCTTGCATAAAGCAGAAAGTAGGATTTCTGAGCTTTTTTTTCCATGAAGTTTAAAATTTAAAAAAAAATTTAAGGAAGTTGCACCAAATTCTACCCATTCCTTTTCTCTAATTACAAATACACATTAGTAAGATACTGCCAACCACATGGTATGCTCTTTATATATACATTATTAATACTTTAGTACTATTTTATGTTGTAACTCATACAGCATTTTAAATTCATTATTAACTGATATTATTTTATGGGGTTTTTTGTCTAGTTTTGACACTAACACGCTGGGTCATTTTGTTCATGAAAACTCAGTATCTTAATATTACAAGGAAAAATGCAGAAACTCAAATGTCTCTCTTTGATAAATGAGACCTGTCAGAAACCAATGATCCCAATGCACAGGATACACAGTACACTTGACAATGTGAGCTCAACAACAGTGTAGAAATACATTTTTCAGCTCCTTATTTTGTGACAAGGGTCTAGATTGCAACCAGTCTCACTGTAATTTATTTCCTGAGAGAAGACTGTGGGAGCTCTGTGTGAAAATCATTTTTTGTTTTTTCCTTCCTCCATTATTTTCCCACGGAAGCAAGTATTCTATTCTGTAACTTATGCAGTAATAATTACACAAACTAAGCTGATTCTAAATGTATACAATACATATGTCTTATGTGAGTGCTTTCTTTTTTCCTTTTTCCTTTTGAACTAGAACATCAAACACAGAATATACGTAACATTTGCTCTGTGTACCGAAACACAAGAACACATTATTCTGTCATAAGGATTTTATGTTTGAAGGTCCCAACTGTAGAAAACCTAGTAAGTATATACTAATTTTCATAGTTTAATCAGTAGGAACACTCACAGCATGTGTGAGTTTTTGCAGAAATAGTAGTGGTGTAACTTCAAATGTAAATGTTACACAAAAATATACTCACCTATAATTACACTACAGTTTCTAGTAATTTTTTTCTCAAATAACCTCTCTCAAATAAAAGATTGATCAACCACCCCCATGATTCTTTGCAGAATCCACATCCCAGCATTACTCCTCAATGCCATGCAGGATCAGCTATGGAATTATAGTGGAAGTATGCACGCCAACATACAGCACCACCATCTGAGGGGGTCTGCATATATTACCACCCATAGTTTAGTCATGGTTCAAAAGAAGTCAGCTCTGAGCTCATTAATTAAACAATTCAGTTGTACTCCCTAGAAAAGATTTTGAAAGAGAACCAAAAGGTGACTACAGAATGGCTGCTGCTTTTACAATATGTCAAAGATATTTTTGGATTTATTTTGTAGAGTTGAATATTTACTGAAATTAACAGCTATTGAAAAACTGTGTGACTGCACAGGGTTTCAAGCGGCAAACCAATTCATTTCTAGGGAAACAATGTTCTTATTAATGACATTTTACAGCTTTGCACTCACATTCACACAAGTTCAGAAGTGCACTTGCAGTATACATTACATTTTCTAGTTCGTTCATTATTTTATGGATTTTTACAGGATTTTACCTTTAAACAAACCACAGTATAGGCGCAGAGAGAAACCCACAGATGGTGCTGGAAGCTCAGGTAATTAATATTGTTTACTTTCCTCAATTTGGTAGCTGTTATCACTACTGCATCCAATACTCTCTTCTCCTCTGTTCTGAGGTGGCATCTGAGGGACCAGAGCACTCATGTCGTCCTGCTCTAGCCCCGGAGCGTGAAAACATGGTCAATGTCCCCATGGGTGGAGCAAGGGAGTGATCACTGGCAGCAGATTCCATCTGACCAACACCCACGATCTTCATCATTCCAACTAATACAAACAGCTTGAAGCCCATGAACATCTAGACTACTGATCAAGAGCATAGTCATCATCTGTCTGCAATTTCTTGGTGGCAATGTTTTAAAAATCTAAGCCAAAACTAGACTGTAATACTGTATTTGATCCCTCTCTTGGGATCAAAGGAGAGAAGACACAGAGGCCAAAACACCCTGATTCTACCTGGGCAAACTGAAAGGCTGTGAAGGAAGCCAAGTTATCTTAAGTATTAAATGAAAATTTCTTTTTTCTTCTAAAATACTCACCTGACTTTCTCTTTGGTGTTTCTAAGAACAGTTGCAGCAAAATTTTGTGTAACACCAACCAGACTGATGCCATCAACTTCCACAATTTGGTCATTCACTTGGATCCTTTCAGGGGAAAAACACAAATGAATAAATAATTGTATGAATTCTTGCAAATTTTCAGCAAAACTTAGCATAGAGAGATATTTCTAGTTTGACCTTAATCAAAAGCTCAGTCATAAAATGATTGAGGTAAATATGAAAAATGCATCATTCCCTGCACACAGACATCTCATAAATCCAACTTCAAAGTTACCATTACAGTTAAAATCATCAATTAATTATCCAGTCTCTTTCCTTGTATAGAAATACAGCAACAAAAATTCTTGAATTTGTCATATGAGTTAAATTAAATGAGATACTTGAACAGCTCTTATATCATTCTTTCCTAAGTCAATCTTGGAAAACAGCATAAGACATAGCTCTGGCATTTCATGCTAATGGAAAAAAAATGCAGTATTTAACCGAAACAACCTGCTCATCTGTGGGGAAAAGAACTTATGTATCAGACCCAATTGTGACATACTCTTTTAAGATATTTCATCTGTCTTGTTCCAAAAAGATGAATTCCCAGTGTAAGTGTGATCTTGCTGCACACAATCATAAAACCTTGGACTGCTTTAATGAGGACTCTCTTTCTGAAACCAGAGACCTCTTTACAGCTGATACACTGTTTAATGCAGAAAAAGTTAAGACAGAATGAAAGCCATGCTGCTTTTATCCAAAGCAAGCACTACGACAAAATCCCTAAAGCAGGCATTGGACTCATCTGGATTACAAAACCCTGGAAGATGACTGCTATACTATTCATAAGGAATGCACAATCTCTAATAGTTTCAAAATAAAAACCAAATAAGCATATCCAGAACTAGTCAAAGGGAGCAATTTTCAAGTGCTTACATGGATTCTATTGGTCTAAATAACACAAAGCAACCAAGAAACGGCTATTAAAAAATCCTATTTCAATGATATGAAAATACCTAAATTAATGTATTTAACATCTTAGGATATATTAGTGATAAGATTTCTTTCCAAAGAACA
>WAAG01050941.1:0-11543 GCA_013390105.1 Tichodroma muraria
CCGGCCCGGCCCGGCCTGGCCCTAGAGAGCCCGCCTGGCCCACGTGCTATTCTTCCCCCACCGGAAACTCGAAAAAGAAATTTTCCCTGGTTCTCATTTAAAATGTGTATTCACAAAGGCGTACCCATGTCTTTCATTGGCTTAATCGAGTGTCAATATTACACATTGACCAACCAGGTTAAACTACCACAACTATATATACATAAGTGCAAAGGAATATGCAGATGGGTAAGTATTTACTCTACAGCAAACCCTGTCATACATTCCTTGAACTTGAAAAAGCTGAAGGATCAGAAGTTATGAAATTACTTTACAACTGTACAGTTACTTTACAACTGTATCTCAGCATCAGAAATGTAGCTACATGCACAAAATGCACCCTTCTCACCACATCCTCCACCTCACTCTTCGGCAGATTCTCCACGTGCGTGGTCTCTGTGGGAGGGAGTGTAGGTCTGGCTGTGCCTGTAGGGGTGAAAAACTTGTGGCAGCCCAGACTTGCCAAGAGCTTCACAGCAGTAGGACCTTAGTAAAGAAAATGATACAGTATGTGCTATTTCTGTATGTAATAATGACTGCCTAACATTTAGGGGAGAGGAAACTGTCATGTCCGTGCTTTGGTTAAAACAGGTGAATTATTGCTTTATTAGGGAAAAAAAAAACCAAAAAAACTATAATCTTTTCAGGCATGAATATTTCTTTATTATTAATTAGCTATTATTAATTATTAAGTAATAAATAAGACATATCAATTAATTATATACTCATTAAATATTTTTTATGGGATATACATATCCTGATTCTACATATCTAAGGCTCAGCCTTGCATTTTTAAAAATTAATTTAGGATTTATGTTCTTCTCATCATTCTGTATTAAAAATAGAAATATTCAGACTCTGGGTCGATAAAATTACCATGATATTTCTGAGGGTTGAGTACCTGTGATGTTTTTAAAATTTACTCCATTTTATCTTCACATGTACAAACATATAAACCTTAAAAAAAATAAATTTACAGGCTGATTGTTTAATTCCACTGTAGCTGGTCCAGAATATTGGTAGATGTTCCTTTGGTTCATAGAATGACTCAGTGGTTAATTTAAGAACCGAAAGATTGATTTTTTGCATCATCTTGAGACACTAATTATTACACTGCCACATACAGGGTTTTTTTTCTCCTCTCCCTCCTTTTTCCTTCTGCAGCTCTTTAGGGCTTAATAAAAATATGCATTTAGAAATACAGATTCTTGGATTTTGATTAAAGATTGCTTAGGACTAATTTCTTTGTAATGGAAGGAAAACATGTATTTGCCTCAGTGCATATGTTTCTTGGAAATCCTAGCAATCTAACATTTGAGCAATCTTGAAGCTGACTTCACACGAGGCTTTTAACACACAATGGATTAGAGACAACTCAGGATGCTTTAGAGTACCTTTGTGAAGAAAAATATATTACAAGAAATAAAAAATTATTCAAAAAATGTGTACTTTTGGATTTCAGAAGGTTGATAGAGGACAGGAGATAGGTACAGAGGGTTGAAATGCTTGTCGCAAACTGTGAAGTAGCAGAGTACTAAGGGTTTGCCAGTGTTAGCAATCGGGCCAGTTTGGGTGCCTTTCAGAATTACTTGAAAATATGATGTTAAGAAGGACATGCTTTGTAGTATTTTCATAAGTTTCCTTAATGAACTCTTATGAAGTTAAAATTATGTTAAAATTATGCTACCAGTTTAAATTGTGAAGCCTTATTGTCATAAAATAATTGTGGTCTTTCAGGAAACTGAGTGAACATAAAATAGGAAATAAAATTATTTTTTCCATAGCCCTGAACCTCAACAAGAATCATGTCATCCTTAACAGAACAGGTGGAGTTTAGTAATTGCAACTTACTCTTTTTTACACATGAATAACTTTGATCTTTTTAGAAACATGATTCATAATGCAATAGTTTGGTTATTTAAATATTGTTGGTATGCTAGAAAAAAAGCTGCCTCTTTAGTGTCTTTGATTTGCAGCAGAAAAGTAGCTTTCACTTTTGGAATTCCCTCTATCAGGTTTTAGATCCAGTAGCAGTTGTTTCCAAATTCCAGTGAGTGTTTTCACATTCACACAATGCCAGATTGCTAGAGGTTTTGTGTCTGACAATTTACTATTTTAATCTTGTCTGAACCTTCAGAAATTTGTATTAGTATATCAGCCACAGGACATATTTCTTTTTTTTTTTTTTTTCAGGGAGTAGCTTCTCCTCTTGGACTGGCTTTTAGAAATAGGGAAAGATGGGATCATACTGCCCTGACTCTGACATGCATGTTGTGCCTGTCGTTTGGCATATTTTACCTTGACATGTGTTTGAATGTAGTAGAGGAGAAGCTGCCACCAAGGATCACTCTTATAATTAGGTCTGAATTGTAAAAGCAAGTCTGTGAGGGAATAAAAATGTATCTTTTCACTTAGAATAATGTTTATATTCTTAACAGTATGATATCTTGATCCCTCAGTTGTCTAGACATTTCCAGCAAGAAATTACGGCATTAGTTGTTCCTGTTAGACCTTAAGAGTTTTAGGTTTGATATTGTAATATGGCATAAGAGCTTCTAGCCATGTTTTCTGCCTCACTTATATGCATAACTTTGCCAGATTATGGTTGTGTTCTTTAGCCAGTTTCTTTAATCAAAGGAAATTTCTGAAGGTAATTTATTAAACCATTTATTATTGTGACTGTTGATTTGAAATTCTACAGCCCTCCTACAAAGCCCTGAGCATTCTAAAATGACTGGTGTGAAACAGGTCTATTGAGATACTGGTCACACCAGGAAAAAAAAAACTTGACTATTATATCACATTAATGTCCACAGACTGGAGCCTGCTCCAGTGTGGTCTCTCCATAAGGTCACAGTTTCCTTCAGAACACGTCTGCCTGTTCTGGTGTGGGGTCCTCCACAGACTGCAGTTTATTTCAAAAGATTTATTCAGTATTGTGTATGAAAATTTATCTTCTTGGTCATCAGCTCTCTGCTGGGGTCTTCCTAGTTTAAAGGTCAGAAAAACAGGCAGTTACTTAGTTTAGCAGGTAGTTGCTCCAGTTCTTAAAATAGCTCCTTAAAACAAATGAGTTTTCTGTTTTGTTTTTTTAGTTTTCCACCTACCATTTACTCACCGACTCTATAACTGACTCTTTAATTCTTACATAATGTGTAGGGTGAAATAGAACATGGGCTGAGATGGAAGATGTGATGCACTGAGAATGTAGAACTAAGATGAAATCTTGGTGACATGCATGGCACAAGCTTGATAGATTCATTCCATATTTTGTAGTCTGTAAAATGAAGTTGACTTTTTTTTTTAAGTACTGAGATTTATTGAAAAGGTTTACAAGATCCACCTTTACATATTTATACTATATATTCCAATTAATATAATTAATATTAATATAGAGTTAAGTNGCAAACTACCATGTCTTGTCTTCCAAGGTGGTAAATTATGTATTTTGCAGTTACTATTATTATTTTAGGTCTGTTCTTTTACTGGGAAAAAAAACACAAAACAAACAAACAAACAAAAAACCACAGTCATTTTTTTGGTTATTGTGGCACATTGTCAGGTTTTTAATGAAGAAATGTGAAAACAATCTCTCAGTATAGTTTTCCAGATTGACTGTAGCTGCCACAAAGCCATATTAAGTTGCAGGGAGCATTGTCTTTAAAAGAAATTTTTAGCATCCTTCTTTTTGTAGTGTTTCACTTCCTGCTTGTGCTCCAGGTATCTTGGATTGTTGCTGAACTCACAAGTGTGTTATATAGCTGTTGTGGGCTGGGGTGATTGGAAATCAAACATTGCTCTTCAGAACTAAGTAATGCTTCACAGGGTACCATTTTTCATTATTCCAGTCAGTGTATGATGGCTTCCACATGAGCTTTTTCTGATGCTGTAGGCGTAAAAAAAAGGTCAAATATAGCAGTGCTTGAAATTTAACATGCTAAACTGATTTGCATCAACTTTCCTCCATCTGTTAGGTCTCCTACTACACTGAAAAGAAATTCTTCAATATTAAATTAGCTTCTACTTCTCAGGGACAGATCAACTTAAATTTTGATATTAACTGTACCTACCATTAGTAATTATGATATTTCAAATCAAATCTTATTAGAAAAAGTACTGATTACAAAGACAATGAATATTTCTTTTGCTGAGTTGTATTTTTAATTACAATTTTGATTTATATATCTGTAGGAAAGTATATGTAGACTAAATTCTGTTGTCTAACCACTTGTTTATCCGTTTCATGCTTTGGGGATTAGAATGCAATCCATAACACAATTTAGAGAGTTCAAAATTTGGCCATGGTTAGCAGGATTAGGGTGTAGAGAATGAATGCTTAAGGAATGGAAATCAATGGATTAAACCAGTTAAGGCTTTCAAAAGTGAACCCAGGTAAGAACTGGAGCTATGGATGACCCTTGGATCTGTGAATTGCCTGTTTCATAGGCAGGTTTGCATCTATAGATCTCAGGAATTTCAAGGTCCCTTGGCACAGTGCGTTTGGGTTCTTTGTTTGGGGTTTGTTTGGTTTTGTTTGGTTGTTTTTTTGGGTTATTTGTGTAGGTTTTTTATATGTTTTAATCCTGGTTTGAGATCAAATATTACTTTTCTAGGAAACTTTTTTTTTTTCCAATATGCAATATATAACAAAGTACATTGAAACTTTAAAGGAAGATGGAGGATGTTGATAGAGTTAACATTAATGCAGTTTTAAGGTTATCCTGTAACACGACTGTTAGCTTTTTGATTGATGTCATCACCTGAAGCCTTCTGTGAAATTTGGAGTTTCTCACCTGCTATGTTATCTTGATATGTAAGCTCTGCTAGCAGTTTTTATGGAAACAACATCATGGAATTATAGGAGCCCTTACCCAATTTCAGCTCTTTCTGATGTTCTCCTTATGATTTTTCTTCTAAGTTTGTTGGTTTTCTTTTTTGTGGGTGTTTTGGTTTGGGTTTTTTTGGGTTTTTTTTTTTTTTTTTGTATGAATGTGTGGTCTTCCTTCTGTTACTTTGTTTAACAGATCCTAAAAGGAGATCTAGAAATGAAAAGGCAAATGATGAGTAAGCTGAAACTGCTCAGCCAAGATCTCCTTGTAGCTGTGAAAAATAAAGCAGTGGCTCAAAAGCTGGAAAGTCGTCTTGAAAATTTTGCCCAGCGCTGGGAAAGCCTTGTTCAGAAAGTGGAGAGCAATTCTAAACAGGTTTGTAAAAAATAGTTTTATCAGTTTGTGACAATCAAATCCTTTTACAGTCAAATGCTTGAAGCAGTTTTGGTGCTGTTTGTCATCTTGTTTTAATTTTTTCCCCTGCATGATTGTTTAAGACATATTATACTTTCAGGACAGCATAAGACGACTGTAATATAACTTTCCAGAATTTTATTTATCTCTTTAGCTTTTAATCTCTCTTTATAGTGTTGGTTACTTTCTTGGGTTGTTAACTATGTTTTCAGGGATGATACAAACCATAATGAAAATAGCTTTCCAGTTAATTTATTTTTACCTATAACACACTTTTTTATAGCTGTCTCTTTGAAATAGCATGTAGTCTGAAATTAGTGCAAGAACTGTCTGCTAGTTTAAGTGAAATTGGTTTTTTCAACATTAAAAGTTTATAATTGATTGCTATTTTACTTCTTCATGTGATATGCTGACTTACAGGTTAAAAGGAGAGACTACAACAAAGAGAAATTTCTTGCAAAAATAAAGTCAACTATACCTGTAACCAAAGTGTCAATGAAAAAATATAACCTGCTATTATCTTGACCACTTTATGTTAACTGTAATATATTAAAAAAGAAATTAAGGTTTTAAACCAGGTAACAAAATTCAGCGCTCCTGTGTAGTACTCAAACCCATCTCCAATTTTGCCTAGACATCCTGTTAGCATCTCTTTCTTACTGGATTTAAACCCAAACCAGCTCCCTTTTCTCCATTCCATTATCTCACTAATACTGGGTTGTTTCTGAGCTATCATTGTATGACTGGTGAAACGGAAATGGATATTAAAGCTTTTTAATTAGACAGCACAGAGCAGAATGTTACAGCAGCCCCTGTCTCTGTCCTGTCCATACAGGTCTCTCACAGATCTGGTCAGTTTGGTTCAATTCCTTTGAGCATGCTGCCCATTTTTGTTGCTCTCTACTAATACTTCTACCAAATTATGTTTGGGTAATTAAAAAAGTGCTGCTATACTTCACTTAGTGATCTGAATCTCTCTTAGTGACCTTGCTTTCAACTTACTCTGTAAAATGTTTTAGTTTGTTCTGTGATAGAAAATGCAGCTGAAGTTGGAAAAATCAGTTTGGGAGAATATAAAGGAAGAAAATGGGGGAAGGGCACAATTTCACTTTGAATGCAAAACTATATCATGCACACAGCATTTAGGAGTTGAAAATAAGATTTAATTACAGTATATTTGCTGTAGAAAACCTCTTGTTTCAAAGCAGAGGAAGATCGAGAGATTCATTTTTGAATTTGGGATGGCTAGGGTCACATGATTTGAGGAAGTCAGTAATCGTTCAAGAGTCAGTAATCGTTCAAGCCCTAGTCAGATTGGTGATGGCTCCTAAATGCAGTTCCCAGTTTGAAAATGAAACTTAGATTATAGAAAATAAAGTGAGCACTCCAGAGGCTGTAAGCATAGATTAGCACAGCTGGGAGATGCTTTGGATTCCCAAAGCAGTGTAGCTGCCCTATCAGAGCAGGACGCTTCAGGGGTGAGCTTTACCTCCAAGGAGGAGCTGCTCTGCTTAGGGTAGAAGTGATGTGCTGTCATGGGAATACTGCTTCACCCTCTGGAGACGTTGCTGAGTTAGACCTGACTGAAGGACCTGTTCCTAAGGCACTGTTACACTGTTCAGACATATCTTCAGTGAAATACTGACGGTGTACTTGTCACCGTGGGTTTCTGTCTAAGCAGGGCAGATAATTTCAGTGAGGTTTTTACATGTATTCATTACTGAGCTTATTTATGTGTTTACACTGCAAGAAAAAATGCAAGATCTCATTATGTTCTCTAATCGTGAACTGAGGAGGAGGAGATTTTGAAGAAGGTGAAAAATCAAATATTTTCCACTAAAATCTATCAGAAAATGTATCTTTTATTCATCAAGCTTAGATATTGCCTTCAAAATTAGCTTTACATGGTTTAGTGGTCGACTTGGCAGAGCTAGGTCAATAGTTAAACTCAATGATCTTAAATGTCTTTTCCAACCTACAGGATTCTATGATTAATAATTTTCATAGGGCCCTCATAATTACATTTTTGTCCTTCGTTATTTCCGCTCTTAATAAAGTGTCGCCAAATGATTAACTTGTTAACAAAATAAGAAATTAAATAGAAGAGACAACCTCAGGCTCAGTTCAAAGATGATTCTCCAACTAGACATATAAAGTAGTTATAAATCCCAAAGGAAAAGTGCAGAAAGTAGAATGTGAGTTCTCCCACATTTGGCTGAATTAATTGCTCTTGAATTCAAGCATCTAATCAGAACACATGGCTGAAGCTCCTGCTACAAATGGCTGGATGGCAAGGATGTGTGTGAGAGAGAAATCTAAAAAGCAGTTTGTCCTCATCATGAAAATGTCAGCTTTCCTTCACTGACCACACAGTGGAGTCAAGGACAAGGACAGCTTGCTTAGGCTCGGTGCAGAGCTTCCAGAAACTCTAAACCCAGCTTTGCCGAGTTCATTATGCTCCACTAAATTGTACTGAAAATCTTTCCAAACTAAAGAAAACACCATTCCTCATCCAAACTTCCCCACTCATGGAGATAAATTTCATCAAAGAACAGATGACAGCTCCAAAGTGAGTGTAAAGGAAAATTATGAGTTTATCAGGACAGAGGGCACTTCCAAAGACAGTAATAAATGTTGACATTAAAGGAAGGCTGCTGTATAAATGAGAAATAAAATGCCATAAAACTGCTGAAGTGCTCTACACACATTGTACATATGTTTGCCTATAGGTGATGAAAAAGATTTGAATTTGTCTGCTCGGGAAAGAGATGAGTTTTAACTTGTTTCCAAGATGGGCTCGATGTGAAACTGCTGGCAAGCATTGTATTTTGAAAGCCTTTTAATGTGCAGCCTTGTGAGTCACCTTAGCTCTTTCCATATGATTTTCTAGTGGATTAAAGCCCTGGTCTATATTGCCCCTTCTCAGAATCACATTTTCTATTCAGGGACTGAGAGGGATGAAGAAAATCTAGTTATTATTTGCACCATCTTTGAATAATACATGAAACATACCGCTTTGGTGATTAAAAGATGTTCAGATTGTTTTGGGTTTGGTCTACTCTGGGGTTTTGTGGGTTTGGGTTTTTTTTGTTTGTCTGGTTTTTTGGGAGGTTTGGGGTTTTTTGGGGTTTGTTTTTTTTTGGGTTTGGGTTTTTTTGGGTCCTTTTTGGTTTTGTTGTTTTCATTTTTTTGGGGGGGAAATGTTTTTTTTTGTTTGTTTGTTTTGTTTTGTTTTTGGTTTTGTTTGTTTTTTTTTAACCAGGTAAGCCAATGAAAGTTACTTCTTTTTTTGTAGTTCCTAATATTTTTAACAATTGTCCTTTGCGCACTAAAGTATATGCAGTTTTTGAACCAGCTTCATCTTGCATTGTAAGGCTTCAATCTACCTTTTATTCTTACCCCGTCTGTAATTAGAATAATTATGAACTTCGAATTCACATCTTCATTCTCCTTTTGAAACACGTAGAATTTAGCCTCCACTCCTGTTGATTAAGCATGAAAAATACTTTTTTACTGTTTCTACATCCGAATCATCACCCCCCGCTGCATCGTGCCTCGGCTGCTCTGAGCAGTGATTGCACTGCCAGCTCTGGAAGTGCAGTTCCCCAGCTCCAGCTGAAGCTGCTGCTCCTGTAATTGGTATTATGCTACAGGTGGTTCCTATAGAGCCCCAGCTGTGGTTTATTCTGTGTTACACCTTCTTCACTGGAACCTGCCCTGGTATTGATTAGCAAATGGGAACATGGCAGGATATGACCTTGGGTGTCCGAAACATCATCCTATCATTGATTTTTGGATAAAACAGAGTGTAATAAGAATTTTATGAGAAGAGGAAAGAGAGACAGAGGGACTGTGCCCAAAATTATATAATAGGCAAGAAATTCTTTCTGTTCTTATGTATAGTCATCTCAGGGAGAGATGGCATCAGGTTCTATCCTCAAATGTCATGGAACCCTAGACATCAGAAACTTTAACTTTCTTTTCCTTCTGCCCTCTAATTAAAACAAAATATAATGGAGAAGAATGATGCATAGAGGTTAAAAAAAAATATTAAAATACTGACTTAATATTGTCACGATTTCTGTAGAAAAAAAAAAATCAAAATCAATGCATCTTGTTGAGAGAACTAAAACAAGAATATTACTACATAAAATTTTAGTGATTGAAAAGTCAACTGGGTGTTTTTCTCTTCCAAAGAATTTTGTACTTCATATGTTACCTAAATCCCTGCAGGTCACAAGGGGCTTATTCAATTGACATAATAAATCCATACATTTTTTTAAAAAATCTACTCTGAATCTAATTTTTTTAGTCTTCTTAGTAGTCCAGAGTCTGCTCTAAAGCATAGAAAACTGCCTGTTTCTAGAGTTGGAAGCACAGCTTTGGGTTAACTGCTCTATGTAAGGAATACTGCCATTTTATGGTGGTAAAGCACTTCCCTACTCATCCCTTCCACTGTCAGCCTGGACAAAGAACAGGAAGACTTTTGCATAGAAGACAATGTGAAGAATTCAGCAGAGCTGCCAGGAATTTATTGGGGTATTTTTTCAGGTTTCTTGCCTTTACTGATATTGCCTGCTGGGAAGAAGCTGCTTACTAACAGTGTTTGTCTTTCCTTGTCATTCTATTTTTTTCTTTTTCAATGCAAGAAAACGTTGTGGGAAATGTGTTAGACCTGGTTGCCTCTTCACTGTTTATAGAAGCACTTATGTCTCAATAACTAAGCTGACTCAATTCTCTTCCTGAGTTTCTGATGCAAGAAGTAATAGATAATTTATGTATGTGTTTATAGTTTCATGGACTTTTAGATGCTAGCATTTCTGTTATTGAGTTGGGAACTCTAATTCTGGCATATTAGCAAAAGCAAAGAAGGGCTTTTCAGGTGCACGACTTCTGCTCCTGGTATAATTTTTTTCTTTTATTTTCCTTTTCACTTCCCTTAGACTGTAAGATGGTCATTTGAGCTGTAACTAGAGTATTTTGACAAATGAGCCATCATCTGACAGAATCAAAAAAAAGTGGCCTATTTCTCATGAGTTAAGGGATTTAAGAACAGCTGCCGACATTTGAGTTGGAATTTGTTATATAGAAAAAGTATAAATGGGCAGTACATGCACAACCAGTGTACAAACAAATATGAGCAAAAAATATTTCTCATCATTCTTTTTTTAATGCAGCTGAGCTATACAAAGGTGTTTTTTTCATATTGCCAGAGTAAAGCTAAATGCATTAGATAGGCAGTGTTTACAGTGTTACATACCATGGGTATTAGTATCTGGTGTGACCCCTAAATATTGTTTTCTAATTATAGAGTAAAACTGATGCAGATTAATCTGTCTTCTAGTGCATGTGTTTTAATTTAAGATTACCAGCCAGAAAGATAACTACTCTTTCATGGAAGTATGTTATGGTTGAGTACATTCTATTTAAAATTTTTTGTAAATGGTAAGAATAAAAATTGGTAGTTTAGCGCCATTTTAATGTCTTTGTTATCTCTCAAGGAGCAAATTTTCAGACTGGGAAAAGTCTGAAACAATTATTTCGTAATAGTAACATTTTATTTTTTTTTTGCTATCGTTCAATTCCGTTGTAAAATTCCATTCATTTCTTTTCTTCATTCAGCATGGATTACAGGGAGCTATAAGTTCATTAGAATCCTTTCTGATTTTGGTATTGGCTTTTGCAGATATCTTTTTCACACACAGTGTGAGTCAGATAAAACAATCTAGCTTGGGTTGCATATAATGTAATAATAATGTTGTTTTTTTCTGAAGGTCAGTCTATGATCAGATGAGAGCACTTTCTCATTATTTTCTATTGCTCCTCCAAACAATCTTTACTGAAGTCTTTCAAATAATGTGTGACCTCTGTTTTTGTACTTCTCACAGATTTCGCAGGCTGTCACTACCACTCAGACATCACTAACACAGACAACTGTAATGGAAACTGTAACTATGGTGACCACAAGAGAGCAAATCCTGGTTAAGCATGCTAAAGAGGAACTCCCACCACCTCCACCCCATAAAAAAAGGCAACTCCTTGTGGATTCAGAAATTAGGAAGAGGTGAGAATCATCAAGAGACAGAGAGAGAATACTGATAGAGTCTGGACAAAAATGCAAAAATAGTCATTTGACTGCAATATTTTCCTTTACATTATTTTGAGCTTAAAATTTTATTTCTGTTTTCTACTAGGGTACCAGCTGATTATTATCTTTCTTTACTCAGCACAAGTTATGGACTACATTATGCTTCTATTATT
>WAAG01050946.1:6732-26528 GCA_013390105.1 Tichodroma muraria
GGCGGGGGCCGCGCTCCCGCCGCTCTCCGCCACGGCGCCCTGAACGAGACCAGTTCGTGGTGCGAAGCTGAGCCGAACCGAGCCCTGCTCGGCCGAACGCAGCGGAGTTCAGCCGAACAGCAGAGAACCTTACGAGCCGGCCAAACCGAACCTTACGAACTCGGCCGAACCGAGCCGAGTTCTGCCGAACCGAGCCGAGTTAGGTCGAACAGAGGAGAACTTTCCGAGCTGGGCCGAATGGAACCGAGCTCAGCCGAACCCAGCCTGCTGCTCTCGTGACCATTAATGGTCGCGTGTGATGGGCTTTTAGATCACAGCATTTTCCCTGTTTATCTCTCTGCCTCGATTTCCCTCTTGCCTTCCCTGTGCTGTCTCATCCCGATGGACTTCACACCTGTTAAAGACTACAATATAATATAATTAATTATAATTACATATTAATTAAATAATATATAATATTATAGCTATATATTAATATAATCGTTATTGTAATAATATATTAGCTTTCACATTTATATATTAGTTTCTGCATTGATCATAAATATTTAGATATAGTATCATATATACCTTTATTTAGCTGTTTGCCAGTAATTTACCAGTTTAAGTACTGCATAGCCTATAGAAATAGTAGTGTAGTGAATATACTGTATTATAGGCCTTAGCTAAACATTGGGTGTTAAAATACCTCTGTGTAACCAAACCAATGGTGCAAAGCAATGATGTTACGCCCCCTTCCGCGGCCTAAATTCTCCAAGTGATAACCACAAGCCAGAGCATCGGAGGAAAATTAGAAAATACCATGTTAAATTTAAGGAGGACATACTAAATCCTTATCGAAGGATTTAAAACAGCAGGATGGAGACACAAGGAGGAATAAAATAAATTAGCTTGACACACCGGATGTCATGCTGACAAGCCAGAGTGTGAAGAAGCCAAACAGAAGAATTCCCGTAACACCAAAAAGTTTACAAGAATGCTTGATTATTGTATGAAATCCATGAATATGCATGTACCTCAGTAATGTAACAGTATGAAGATAACACTGTCGGGGTCTACCAGTGGGTAGGCTAATTTGGGTCTGGCTAATCTCCAAAGACATCACATCGCTGGCATTTTGTCCCTTCTTTTATCCCTTATTAAATCAGTTTCTTTAAAAAATTCGGAAGCATAAACTTCGTTTTTCACACACCCCAAAACTGCCTTGGCTCCTCTTTACCCTCCAGTAAATAACCCAGTTTCCCGGCTTCTCTCATGTCCCTCTCTTTACTGTATTCCTTAACTTACCTTAACAAACCATCCCTGACCCGTAAGCTTTGTTTTCGGTTACATTCCGCTCGGTTCGGCTAAACTCGTCTAGGTTCTCCTGAACTGGGCTCGGCTGAACACGGAGCCTCTCGCTGCGTTCCCCGCAGAACTCGACTCGGTTCGGTTGAAGTCGGTTGCGCTGACTGGGTTCGGCGGAGGTCGGCTCGGTTCGGCTGAACTCGGAACCGCTTGCTGCGTTCCTCGGAGCTCGGCTCGGTTCGGCCTAAGCCGGGGCCAGTCGCCCAGTTCGGCGGACCTCAGTTCGTTTCGGAGGAACCCGGTGCCGCCCACTGGGTTCGAGCGAGGTCGGCTCGGTTCGGCTGAACTCGGAGCTGCTCACCGGGTTCGGCCGAGCTCGCCTTGGTCCGGCTAAACACGGAGCCGCTCGCTGGGTTCGGCCGAGGTCGGTTGTGTCCGGCTGAACTCGGAGCCGCTCGCTGTGTTCGGCGCAGCTCGGCTCGGTTCGGCTGAACTCGGAGCAGCCCCTCAGTGCCTCCCGGCTCAGCCCCGGAGCCGCCCCTCAGCGCACTCGGCCGAGCGGCAGCCGCTGCTCCGGCCCCAGCGGCGCTCTCGGACCTGCAGCGGTGCCGCCGGCGCTCTGGCGCTCGCCGCACGGCTCGAACGCCGGGCTCGGCTGGGGCTGCACCCGCTACCCAGCGAGCCCGGTGTCGCGGCTGAGGTGCCGCACCCAGGCTCCTGCTTGCTCGCTGCCCGTGGCACCTGTGCCTGTGACGAGGCCCAGCAGGTCGGCAGAGAGACACAGCCCCTCCCGGCCCCAGCCCTGTGCCCTTGTCGGGCCCTGCCCGCTCCCAGAATGGAACCTGTGGCACCGCTGGCGCAGTGGCACCCAGGTCTGGTCCCTGATCATTCTCGCCGAGAAGCGATGCCACCTCTCCCCCGTTCCGAGCGGCCGCTGCTGTCACAGAGGCCCGGACTGGAGAGGGGGCAGCCGAGTCCCTTTCCGGAACTGCCCCCCGTGGGCCTGCAGCCCAGCAGCAACACATGGGTCTCACACACTGCAGCCCCCTGGGATGAAGAGGTTCTTCTGCAGCACCTTTTAGTACAGAGGAACACGAACCTTGGTCAACAGTCTTTTACATCCAGAGCCTTTTTCTTTATTCTTTCCCGTAAGGAGTTCGATGGAGTCAGAGGCCTGCTGCAGCATGGAGGGACTGAGCCAGCTTTGCACAGACCACCCCTGCTCTGCCCCCAGCATGGCAGTGTCCATGTGCAGATTGCAGGAGCAAATCAGCAGAGGCCGACATGCCAGGAAAAATCCAAGTGCTCCTTCTCGGGGAAATAGCAGTAGCTCTTGCTGCCCCTGTGATGCTCCAGGAGAGGCTTTGGCGGAGGTGCCGTGCTCCGCACCTGCCCTGATGGGCTTGTGTTTCTTCTCTTTGCTGAGGAGGGGACCTGAGCCAGTGAGGTGACTTGGTCCTGATCATGCAATGACCCCATCTATCCCAGACAGACAACCCCTCACGTGTGCTTCAGGCAGAGCACACCCACTTCTTACTGGCTTCTGGCAAGGCACAGTGGCCAGGAGGTCACACAACAGCCAAATTTGTGTCCTTGGTCCCTTCGGACAAATGTGGTGACCACACGTTGCCTAGAGCAGCACTTGTGTAGCTGTACTTTGGGACTTGCTGGCTTTGAGGGCTGCAGGGCCCAATGGGAGCTTCCAGGTCCTCGGTGCCCGGTTGTACCACTTCTGGTTTAGCTACTGAATGCCACCTCTCAGGGCACTCAGGGACTCCAAAGTTAGGGATAAGCAGGCAATGAAGCCCGCACTGCAACAAGGCAGCCAAGAGGAACATTGGGTCAGCATCTGCAAAAGTTGCTCTAAGCTTTAATTCCTACAGACAGACACTGCACTTCCCACTGTTCCCACCCTTCTGAGGGAACAGCAAGTGCTGCAGCATCATCATCACCAAGATGTCTCCTTTCATGAAGCTCAGGCCCAGGCAACACAAGGCAGAGCACAAGCCAAAGGGAGAATGACTTCCTAAGCTGCTTTTCTTCCCCTTGCAAGAAGCCAAGCTTTAACCAGACATCAATGGCTTTCCCAAGGATTATCAGGCAGCCTGCTCTCTCCTTCTACCCTGTCCAATAACTCACTGTTCCAAGCTCTACTTCTCCACGTAAAAAACCCCAGCAACCGCTGCAGTGCAAAGGCTTCTGTAAAACCACCACACTTTGCAGAGGTACCTGAGCGTGGGCGCTGCCAGGGGCCCGGGCGAGGCCTCTGCAGCACGAAGCAGGTCGCTGCTCTGTGGCACCCCTCGGCTGTCCTGGCAGTTCCTCTTTTACGTCCACTACAAGCCCTCGTGCCAGCTCTGCTGCTGGCAGAAGGTGCTCTTGAACAATGAGAAATACACAAGACTGCATGGCACAAGTAAAACCAGATCCTGGCTGACCCTGTGGAGTTTCAGTCACCGTTATCTCCTGCCCTTCCCCTCAGCCCCAGGTAACATGAACCAGCACAATTCACCTCACAACTCAAGGCACCAAGGTCTGAACATTGGAGGGCCCCATCTGCAGCAGAGGGGATCGTGTTTCTCTGGAGATCTTTGGAGATCAGCAGATCTTGTAGCTGTGGAGGGTGCCCCTCTGAGGAGTTTTGGCAACTCTGGCTTTGGGATTTCTACAGGATCCGGATTTTTCATTCCACTATTCCAACTCACACAACTGTATTACTTCTCAGTCACTTCCTAAATGCCTTTTATCAGGAAATATTACAGCCAAGACATGCCCTCAACAAGATACAGCCAACAGGAGCTAACAGGAACTTCAGAGATTCCATGATTCTGCCACACCTTATCTATGAGCAGTGCAAGAATAACCCTTTTACCACCCTTTTTGGGTAACTGCCAAGAAACACAAGAAGTAAAAAAAAATGGGAAACCAGTGGCAATCACTTCTGCACCATCAAGACTCAATGACACTGAAGTGGAGAGGAAGCAACTCCAGTCTGTTTTTTTAAGACAGCTCAGCTCACATTCCTCCCAGCACCACTGCATTAACCATTTAAGCTGTATCCCACAGTCAGATGCTGCAGGCTGGCAGGGTGTGGAGTAATCCCAGCTGGGACACGTCTGAGAGGAGTTCACATCCTCCCTGGGCCACACACAGCCCAAGGAGAGAGAAGCCACCAAAGTCAAATGCTTCAAAGCACATGATGCTGTGCTTCTGCAGCTTTCCACTGTCACCAGTCAGGTCAGCAACGATGTTCTTACAATCTTTTCTGTGAGCGAGGGGTGCCAGGGCTCTACAGCCACCTGCATGCAAGAGAATTAGGGACATGGATAAATGCTGCAGACATCAGTAGTTTATTGGTATGTTTAGTCAAAACACATTCAGAATGGAAACTCAAAAGTAAAAATACTTTCCACCTGCAACAATTAAACTAGAATCTACTAGCATATAATGCTTGACAAGTTACAGCAATAAAGATGGTAATCCACTGTCTCGAATACCTACTAAAGTCAAGATGGTCAGCCAAATTTGTTGTAGTAGAACCATAATGACAAAATACTCCCACCATTCACAAATCAGCGACTAACAGTAATGGTCAGTGAATCCCTTCCTTTGCTCTAAGAGGTACATTTACTATTAAGAGGGTCAAGAACACATAAGAGTCCACAGTACAGCAGGTGAGCGATCACCATGTAAACTTCTCTGGATGACGTTCCAAGGGTTTGTGTCACTTAAACAAGAAGCAAGCCAAAAAGCAAAATGGCTCAGGAGCTCTTTTTACTACTCCGATTTTGTTGTCGATTATTTCCAGTGCCATTTGCCATACAAACAAATTAGGTGGCAGCAAAACACCACAGCACTACAGAAGGAAAAAAAAAAAACCTCCAGGCTACACAAACCACAGTGGTGGCAAACTGCTAACTGATGACAGCGATTTGTCCGAGGGCTTCAAACCTAAGGAGTGGAATTGTGTGGCAAGCAGTTCAAGTACTACACATTTCCAGGTAACAGCTGAAATTGCAAGACCTTCAACAAAAATACTGAAATATGAAAACGCCAATTGGCAGAAATGTGTCCCAGGAAAAAAAGTGTATGAAAATAGTGCAAGACTTACCATGGAACACAGAAGACCTCAAGTGTGGGAGAGAACAGACAGATGCCACTTCCCCTTGCCTAGGGTATCAGAAAAGATGTGCAAAATCTTCCGCGCTACTTGAAACCAGCGAATGATTGCATAATCGAGAGACAGACTGCCAGGATACCCTCCCTGCTTTTGCCTGAAATTGCCCTTCTTTAATTTGAAGTCTTCCATGCTCAGAAGCAGCCGTAGGCGGTCACACTTGCACGGACACATGCACAAACACCCCCTCTGCCCCTGAGCCCGGAGGCAGCACTCGCCGCAAGGCCCGGCACCGGGCCCGCCTGTCCTGCCTGCTGCAGCGGCGGTTTATGGGAGTGTGCTCCGGGAAATCATCCAGAAACACGCCTCTCCACGGAGAACCCACCAGTCAGACTGCAGAAGAGGATGCCTCCTTTCTATCCGTCGGGCCAGAGCCACATCAGTGTCCCCTTCAGGTGAGAGTTATGTGCAAAATGAGTACAAGTTTTTAAAAAAGTGCAACTGGAAAATGCAAGAACTTAAGAACTGCTGTTTAGTTCTCTGAAAATTGCAGTATCCCCGTTTGATAAGCTCACTTTCACAAAGGATGCTTAGGTCTAGACATTACAAGCTGGCCAGAAGTATCCACCATTCGGGACTGACTTCTGAAATTCAGATCCAAGTGAGATTAGAACCCCACTTCCTTTAACTCTGACATTGATTAAAGAAAAGAAACAACCTGGAGACTACTTGGATGCCTTCATCCTCCCTTCCCCCCCCCACTGCAAAAAAAAGAGGCGAACTTGTTAATTGAAGAGCAAGGTGGATGGTCATTTTAGCAACGTTTACTGATTGAAAGATACTGCAATTTTTTTAATACAATTTTCCAATTATTTCCTTTAAATGCTTTGCAGCCGCTTGGCTTCGCAGCACAGTACTTCATACACTATACTGTACAAAATCACCAGCGAGACTGGAATGATGTATTCATAGAAGGCACCATCATGCTTATTACATTACCAGAGAACTCAAATACAGTCAAGACAAGTTTCACTGTACAACGCTTCTCAAAGGGGGAAGGGGAAGGAGGAGTGTGTTGAGCAGCCATCCCTGCACTGAAGAGGGGCAGATAGAAAAATCTGACGTGAGCTATCAAACTTGTTGCGTACTCAGGGCTACAACTTGGAAACTCTGGGTTCTGGTTACAGCTAACTGGATTCCTTCTGGAACAAAGGTGTAGTCTTATTAAGGTTTGTGTGTGTACAGAGGTTGGTCACAGCAAGCAGAGCAGATGCCCGCATCGTTCCCCAAGCTATTCTGAGTAAGAGGATGAAGGTTTTCCCTCCGATGCCTCCTGCAGCTGTCAGTATAAATGAGTTCAGAGGACCCATTAGTGCATTTTGATGAGTGCGTAAACACGAGTTTGTTTGGAGCCGAGTGTTCTAGGAAGGAAAAAAGAAAAGGCAAGCTTCTCCAATTGCACAAATCGCACTATTTGTGTTTCCAACAGTAGTAGGCAGAAACGGTAACACACAAAATGTGCAGCAGAGGGTTTTTGACTGAAAGGACCTGATTTCTACTGGGCATGTCCTTTAGTTCAACTTCTGTTGCAGATAGTTAACTGGTCTTTTGTTTTGTTTCTTTTTCTTTTTTCTTTATTTTTAGTCCTCAATTCTCCAAGTATACATTTATAAATTAAGAGTGTGACTCCTGCTGTGAAACTGGGGAAAAAACGTCCACTTCAATTTAAACTGGAAACCAAAGGATGCTTTCACATCAAAGAAACGATCAGAAGGGCTGTGTCACATTCCAAAGCTAAAAAAAAAATTAACAAGAATGCAAACACGATGGATAATGTACCACTGCCAAGACTGTCTGCCCACAGTGGAGATTTCAGCGACGCTGTCCAGTGAAACGGCCTTCCATCTGCCCGGTTCCTCGTCCAGAGCCAAGTTTTTGTGCCATGCCACCTCGTGGAGGGGGTCCTCTTCCATCACGGTCCCGCATCATGCCGCCACCCACTATTCCACGGGGCCCCCCCGGGCCTCTCTCGTTGCGGCGAATATCCCTGCGCTCGTCGCCGCCGCCGCGCGTCTCTCGCTCACGAGCAGCTCTGGTTTTTTTCTCTTCCACGTTCAGGCGCACCTCCCCGCGGAACATTATGGGCTTGTGGGGAAAAGCAGTCAAGGCACACGTTAGTCACCATGGCACACAGTCCCTTCCATACGGGGCACACGAAAACTCTGCACTGGCTGTGGGCCCCAGCCTTCCTTCACGTACGTGCCCAGGACAAACGCAACCTGTGAAGAGTTCCCTGCAGCATGCAACCTTTGCCCTACAGAACACCGTTTTTACATTTGCTTGGGCAGGCAAGGAATTAAAGTGTTCGCCTCATGCAAAAGCAGCGCTGTCTTTAGCCTCTTCACTGCCAGCTTTAGTCTTTTCACTTCAGGGTTGAAGTTCCTGAAGAATTCCTCCACTAGGTCTCACTCCCGCATCACGGAAACGAAAACTGCTGCTTTCTCCCCTCCTGTTCTGCAAAGCAAAACTGCAAATAACCCTGCTCCCTCCTCTTGACCCCAGGGTGTAGAATTCAGAGATCCATGTGAAGCCCTTTGGAAAGTTACCTGTTCCACCTTCAGCTAAAGGATCTCTAAAAGTAAAGTTCTGAGGTCTGTGTGGAGTATTTGTGTAGAGGTAAAAAACCCAAATTCCACGTGATGCAGTTTGAGGAACGCTGGCACAGCTTTTGAAGCTACACAGCACTCCCAACAGAATGGGTATGTTAGAACTGCTTTTCTTTCAGCTGTTTTTTGAATGCCAGAGCCAATGGCCATGCAAACTAGGATGGTCCACAATACCTGTGGTTTAGGGCTTTTGGTCCATCCCTGGAAGGGGATACTCAGTACCCAATGCCAATACTTACTTTTGCAACTAAAATTCGCTGGACCGGCTCAGAATCGTCAAATACCACGAAACCAAAATTAGGCAGTTTTCCTCCCACTCCCTTAGTATTTATGCGAAGTTCTACAACATTTCCAAAGCCTGAAGAAACACAAAGGAATAGACACTTTATCAAAACCCGCAGTGCCAGTTCTACCCTTTGCTTGTTCCAGACATCTGAAGTGTGGCACTGCGTAAAAGCTTACCCAGGTGATCCAAATCAACATTACGTGACTTTCTAACACAGTTTTCCATCTTAGTCCCTGCAGCTGGAATCACTACTTACTCATGAAGAACTCTTTCAGTTCACTCTCATCAATATCGTGTGGCAAGTTCCCAACAAAGAGCTGGTGGCTGTCTGGATAGCGAATTATCCGACGATTATCCGACTCATTCTGCTCCATGTCTCCCCTTCCTACCATCAACACAAAGAGGAAGGTAGAACCACTGAGGTTAGAAGATGTGTGTAAATCTGGATGAACACATCTAGGGCCAGCAACAAGCATATTCACTCCAGCCAGCTTGGACTCCGAATCATCTTCCCTCCTTCTAGTTGAACACAGCAGGCACAGGCAGCTCATGATCAGCCAAACACGACACAGGTACAGACAAGGCCTCAGCAGACACCTCCCACTAACCCGTCCCAAGCAGACACACAGGCTCATCCGTGTTACCTGGCCGAGGTCCTCGTGGTGGAAAACCCGGTCTTTCCCTGGGACGCTGCTCACGAACGCGAGGAGGTTGAGACTGAGCTTCCGGTTTAGTTTCCACTCTTGGCTAAAAGAGGAGAACACACATTATTTAACACTGGCCTGGTAAAAAAAAAACCCAAACCCCCAAACTCACCAAAACAAAAAGCCCCACAACACAAGACATGGGTAAGTGGCATGCACAAAACGAACTCCAGAAGATAGACATTGATGTCAATGTGTTTGAGAGTGTTTTTTTCACCTGTCTAAATTCCTCTGTACCAATCCAGGACTGCAGTGTACATTTATCACTGTTAAAAGGTGCAAAGCAAACATCTCTCAATCAGAGCATCTCCTCAAAACACGGCTAGGGCGAATTTTCCATGTTTGACCAGGCATTGAGACCCCAGCGTTCCGTTATTCACAAATCCCTCGGCCTGACTTAAAATTGTAGAGGGCATAAAGCTTCCTCAAGCCAAGCTCAAACTTCGTGGATTAGGAGGCAGTCAAAGATGAACACAAAGAGATGGGCAAATCAAATGTTCTGTCCAAGTCCCTGAGGAATTATTTTCCTCCAGTGCAGAACAACTACATGAAAACTAACAAAAAGAAAGGAGAACAAAAGCCCTCAGAAGTGCAGTAAGTACTTCCTGAAATGAATTTCTACAGACTACATCTCTTAGCATACACTTCAACTTTCCTGATGTCAAGACCAAGATGCTCAAAAGTATACCCTTCGTATTCAGGTACTAGAACACCATTCCAATTCTTTGCAAGCAAAAAATTTGCTTTATGAGAAATAGTCAGAAAACTAAAAACGTTTCTATGCAGACTGCTGGTCACTGAAGCAATTCCCAATATTTTTTAAATTCCATTTTCTGTACAACAGTTAAGCAGCTGCTGGTGTGCTGCGTTCTTATCTTAGAAAAACAAAGTTATCCTTAGGAGCACAAAAATACACAAGTAGTCTGCAAGTAAGATTAAACACAAGGTGAGCAGCTATAGGCCCACACTGCTGGGGAGAAGCAGTTTATATTAAACATCTCCCTTATTTTCCTTTAAGGACTCTGGACAACTGGCGG
The DNA here is from genome assembly GCA_013390105.1 of Tichodroma muraria. NCBI lineage: Eukaryota > Metazoa > Chordata > Aves > Passeriformes > Sittidae > Tichodroma > Tichodroma muraria. Next base: position 16,827 of record WAAG01050946.1, read on the forward strand.
TTCCAGACAGAGGACTTCCCAGGGAAAAAAGACTGGGAAGTACTCTATCTGAAGTACTCTGTCTGCCTGGAGTACTCTGATTTTACACGCAACATGCTGCGTAACAAGCGTTACACAGCAAACGAATGTCTTAGCCCTCCTATCACTTGTGCTCTATGCAGCTAGGCATTAGTCTGTCCCTACAACACTTCTAGGATGACTTCCTCAGTTCCAAGAACAAGTTTGGAAAATCAGTCTTCCTGTTAAATCTTGTTCCATTGCATTCCGTGATTCACTGGAGCTCCTTTCACTCCATCTTGACCCACCTGGAGCCATCTTTCACTCACACATCTTGAGCACATCATAAATTACACCTCAAAAGCAAAACCTGATACCTTCAGAACCCCATTTCTTAGATACTTATGGCCATCAGGCTTAAACTCCCTCCTTCTGTCAGCCCCAGACAAGACCTGCTAAGTCACTGATGTCCTGCTGTTAAAGCCCAAGTAACAGTGATCTTGTAACTGTTTGCTTTGTGTTTTGCTGAACTTCTCACCCAGACAGAAATAGCTGATCTCTCTGGTTGTTCTCTAAGCAGTACCATCCTTTTTTATTGAAAAAAGCTGCCTCAGCACCTCAAGAGGAAAGCCCTTGTACAGAACTGTGCTCCCCAAAATACTCCCACGATTGGCAGCATCACAAGACTCCAGATCAGGGCTGCCATTTACAGCCCAAGCAGCAACTCATTGCAAGTCACATCTTCCAGCATGTCCCAGCAAGCACAGAGTGGACGGAAAGACACTGAGTAAGGAGTTCAAGAGACCCAAATAACCACAGGAGCCAAGTGTGCCGTGAACCTCAGCCTGGCAGAGCTTCGACAACCATTAAGGAAAAGGTGGCACTGTCTCTTCTCTTCAGGAGCTCACGTGTGGAGGGAAAGGGACTCACCCCAAAAGACAAGAATCAAGCCCTGCCTACCCTTGCCCCTGTGCAGCCCTATGTCAAACAATGCAGTGATAAAAACGGGAGAGAAAAATAACTGAAAATGCTATCAGGAAAAGTCACAGTTTATCAATGTAGGCGGGTTGATTTCTAATCATCTACAATTAGAAAAAGAGAAAAAAATGCTGACCTGTTTCACTCCACAGCTGTAAGGAAACAGCCCTGAACTGATTTATATCCAGAACAGTAAGTGTGCAATCCTTTGAGGAGTTAACACTACAGGGGCTGTATTTTTAACTTGATAGAAGGAGGGGGGGAAAACAGGAGTGATGCAGAGAAAAGAATGAGCAGGGCAGTTATTTCTTTGTAACACCACTGACAACAGCTAGAACAGCATCTCAAGGGAGCCACCCACCCACGCACCAGGGCATCTTCTGTCCTCATTTACATGCACAGTGTCTGGCACTAATGGATCCACGAGAACACGAAAAAGCTGCTACTGATTTGCAGCTCCTTGTTCAGGTGCCTTTTCTACCAGATTTCTACACACCGTGTATAAAATATGTTCAAGAAAAGGAGCTCAGAACTGACTAATTCTGGCTACAGAAGAGCTGAGAGTTGAAATCCCTGCCATGTCAGTATTGTTCAGAAACTTCCACACACCATTACTTAAAGCATAAAGTCAAAGCAAAAGAAATCAAAAGGCACAAAGCACAACAAGCAACAGAAGCAACACAGGAGAGTTTAAAGGGACATCTATAAGCTATCTCCTGCTCTCTTGGGCAGATCATTTGAAATTATTTTTGCAGCCACATTACAACCATCCACCTTCTCTGTGGCAAATAAATTAAAACTAATTTTGGTTTTGTGTAAGGAAAATCTATCCTGCACTAGAAAAACCTATGTTTTTCACAGGTTAAAAACCATCCCTAAGTTCAAAGCCCTGTTTAAGCTGATGAAGACAGACAGACTTCCCAATTCATTACATAGCCTTTATTTGATGCCCATGATAGTCCCAGCAGAGCAGAAGCAACACCATGTAAGGTGCTGGGGTTTGTTTTTTTTTTCATTTTTCTCTTTTTCTTCCCTGTTTCTTTTTTAACATGCATTTGGCTGAAGGCTAGTCTGAGACAGGGATCTCTCTGTTACCACAAAATTGAGAAGAAACCAGTACAAGAACAACAGCTGCAGCAACCCACCTGTTTTACTGAAAATGGCAGCCTTTCAAAAAGGTTGCACAGGAGCAACTCAAGATACAGTGCTCCAGCACACCTTATCAATGCACAGGGGTAAAGGACACATTTTCTGGTTTGAGCACTTTTATACAGACAGAGAAAGCTGAATTGAGAGTCTCAGAATGTCTCACACCACCCTGGCATGAGCAGGACATGAGCCGTCACCAGGTCAAACTTGCTCTCCTCTTTTCCCTCCTCACCCAGTCAGCTTAGGAATGGGAAGATAGCATTGCCCTGGCAAGGAAATGTGAATCCTTCCATTCCTCACACAGTCATAAGTTGGTACAGGGTTCTGTGACAAGCTAATTATCCATGGATAATGAAATTCAGCATAGTCCTGTGGATGTTAAGCCTTACAAGGCAATCTTGCACCTCAGAAACAGTGCACTCTCTTTACTCCTGGGCCACTTCCAGCAATGCCCTTTTCAAACACACTTCAGAAAAGTAACATTTTGTGGGAAATTGGTGTATTCCCTTTAAACCAAACCATATGCCATTAAGTTAGGTTAAAAAAACCCAGGAGTGATTTCCTGTTTCCACAAGAACAGATTTTAACATTACCATCACCCAAATTTACACCAGTTACATGTTCGTGCCTTTACTTGCAACAAGGAGGTGAGTGCATTAACATTTAAGACACAATTAATCTGTGCAATTTAAGTCAAACAAGTTGATCTGTTAATTTAAAAAAACTGAAGCAGTTTGCAGAAGTAATGAGACAATCCAAGGTGTTCACAGATGGGTTACCTGTGAGACTGGTGCTTTAACATGGGGTGGAATTCCAGAGGAAGAAACAGTACCACTAGGAGGCAGGTTTTTACTGGTCACTGAAGCCCAAGAGAAAGCCTGCAGGAAATGCAACAAACCTAGGCTACTAATCATGGCAAACCACTGACATTCCTACAGGGAAACTCGTCTGCTAAAAATACACTTTTGGCTCATATCTGACTATTAAATAATGGCTGTGCAAGCATTACAATGGAGGTACAGAAGGGTTTGCAGTTCCAGCTGTCTGTGGATTCCAACGGCATGGAACAAGCGTGTACCGTGCCCACTACTGCTAAGTGGGCCCAGTGCCCTCAGCATTCCCAGATCACTGCTTTCCATGATGTAACCAAACCTAGGACTGAAAACCCTGTAGTGTTAAGTGTCTTTTGCACAAAGAAAGGAAGCGGATGCCTGAAGTTACAATCAAAAATGGAGAAGAGAAAAAGGATTGGAAAAAAAATATGGGAGACACACTGGAGCTAGAAAATGACCTCGCCCCAGCTCTCCCTGGCTGCTCCCAGCACTTTGCAAGCCTGCAGGTGTAACCACACCAGAGGACGCACAGTGTGCACTCCGGTTTTTAAGATTAGGCATCCTGCCTCTAAGGAGACACTCAATGCCCCCAGATTGATTTTGAACCTATGCTGCAGCAATTTTGCAAGCATCAGTGTCTTCCATTTCTTTTCAAGGAAACAGCAGCAGTTCCCATTGTGTGAGATTTTTGGTTATGGTAGCTACAGGTGTTTTCTTAACATGTTAACTGCACATTTAAAAATGTCTGCACATACGTAGATTCACACACACACACTTTACAAGAAGAGCTTAAAATCTACAATAGGTGATAAGCAGCACTTTAACATTTTTTCCTTTTTTAGTGAAATTGCATTTTTACAACTTCAAAGGTCAAGCCTAATTGTTCATACAGAGTGACACTAAAGAGAGGAACCAGTTTAGCCACCCAAAAGGGCAAAATTTAAAGGCCAATCCGGCTTCTATCTGCACTTAGTAGCACAGATGTGACTTGTAACTAACCTTTGGTGGTTCTTGCGGTAGCGAAACAGGTTCTACAGGAGGTGGAGATGGAGATTTCTCTTCTAGCTCCTCAAGGGTCTTTTCTTCTACTTCAGCTTTCAGCTCCTCAGCTTTTGTTTCAGATTCCAATTCTGGCTCAGGTTCATGAGAAGATTCTTCCAGTGCCTCCTCTATCCCATTGCTACAATAGTCAAATACATTTTATGAGCTTATCAATTGCTTTGCATTTTATCACATTTTGTAAGCTGTGCTATGGCAACAGCTACGAAAAAGATCCTTGCGCCTCCATTTGCTATGGAGTGGTTTGTGTGTACACAACACAGTGAGAAGTGAAGCCGCACTCCCGTACTGGGTACAAAACCAGATTTTACTTCTGCTGAAGCAAAGACATGTTCTGCAGTTCTCTGCAGAGAACCACACAGCCTTTTAACCCTGGAGAAGAGGTGCTCAACTCAACAACTGCTGCTTCTAAAAGAATACAAACACAATGAGGACCAACGGACGATTAAGCTACACACATAAACAAAGCAGGTTCTGGAAGGAAACCTACTGTTTATTTACCAAAATGCTACACAGCTTCCTTAGCAGAGCAGCTGTGAGTCCCATTTACAGAAAATCATATGCAACTTCTTCTCTGCTCTGTGTGGTTGAAAGGTAGGGGATTTCAGTATCTTCTCTCTTCAGTCACCCCAAAATCCTACCTTACCTCCAGTCACCTCTGTCTATACAGCTTCTGCCACAGGTGGCCACATGCCCAAGTGACTCTATGAACAGTGCCTTTACAGCTTCTTTCCAAATGACACAGTAACCCCAAAACAAGACTTGACTTCATGCTTTCAGGCATCCAAAACTTTCTGCATTATCTTGAGAAAGCCACTGCCAGAATTCCAGCACATTCCGCTTTTCCATCAGATTTCTCATGAGAAGCATTAGGTGACTTGTGTTTAGTATCATCACTGATGCACTCAGCAGGTATTGTCTAGTGATGTCATACTTGTTTTTTTTAACAGGGGAACCAGAAAGTCAGTTCTGGCCCTCATTACATCACTCCCACGTTTCAAAAAAAGCAAAGGGTTTGGTGTTGTTTGTTTCTTTGTGTTTGTGGGGGTTATTTGGTTGGTTTTTGTATTTTTCTTACAAAATCACGAATACCTTTTTTCTTTAATCTTGCTTAGATCTGCAGACACTCAGGACAGAGAGCTATTCTTCCAACACAGCTGTACAGCAGTCTCTTAAAAAGTACATCTTTCTCCCAGTTCCAAGTGATATCCAAATTTGAGTAATGTATCAAGATGTGCCTGCTCAGTGCAGGGGGTTGGACTGTTAAAGATGATCTTTAAAAGGTCCCTTCCAAATCAAACTATTCTGTGACCAACCATCCTTTTGTTAACATACCTGTGACACAAATCACATCATATCAAACATCCTGTTTGAAGTCTGAATTACAGAGATTCCATTAAATGTGTACATACACACGGGTCACTCCCTTTTCATCTCACTTTTGAGACCAGAAATGGAAACTAACAAACATTTAAAAATACCCCTTTTCCTCTCTTCAATAAAGAAGCAATGCCTCAAAATAATGTAATGTTAACAACACAGATCCCTATCAAGCTAAGTGTATTTTCCTAACTACCTGTTAAATCACATCCAGAACCTAAAGCCAAAGAAATTCTGTCTGTCGTTTTTCATTAAAAAAGCAACTTCATATAATAAAAAGGACTTCTTACGTTACAGGATGGTTTTCATAATAAGTACTGCTTGCATTCTCTTGCACAGGTTCAGGTGATGGTTGTCTTTCCTCCTGCTCTTCTTCCACCTCTTCCTCAGACTCTGACACAAAAGAAACCCAACTTGTCATCTCTTATAGATCTCCACAAGTGTACAAGGGCCGCAGTTAAAATAAAAGCATATTTAATTAGTAGCAATCAAAATAAAGCTTCACCAACAGAACATGGTAAAATTAGCTGCAAAAAAAAGATGGAAGAACCTTCCTCTCAGTCAAGAGACTTGGCTGTTTATGATTTTCACAAAAAGAGGAAGCCAGAGACATATTACTGCTAGGAAGTTCTGGGAGGAAGTTCTGAGGATCTTTTAAAGCAGCGTGTGCTTTTCATATGGTGGCAGTGAAAGATTGCACTATTACCTCATAAATCTCAGTGCCTCAGACTAAGATGAACCTCAAATACAAGGGCGATTGCCTAAAATGCTCTGTTCCACAGAATCGAGATGAACAAATTCCAGAAATCACCAGTGCACACAAGTACTTATGTTCTGGCTATACTCTCATTTGCTCTGCTTCATTGAACAGAGGGGGAAAAACCCAACTCAGGTCCAACTCAGCCCTCGAGTAGCAATGAATCACTGAGTGTGACGATGATGTGAAAGTGAACTATGTGTCATATCTGAAAACCAGTTAGACTTCTCCTTCAAGTGGTGTACAAATTCCATCGATCACAGAACACAAGCGTGCCTGCTGCAGCCATGGCAGCACAGGTCCTGCTGCTCACTGCTTCCATTCTCTGTCAGGCCTCACCCTCTGTGGGCCAGTTCAGCCCTTTAGGGAACACGGCACTACTACAGCACCTCCATTTCTCAGAATGTTTTGAACCAGCAGAGCTTCAGTAACAACAGCTCTGTGCCCCACGAGAAGGCAACACAGTTTGCATCCCAACATCTCCATGAGACACTTCTGGCAGCTCTGCATACAGGAGAGAGCAACAAGATGCAGTCCTACGCATGCAGTCCTTCTCACCTTCATCAAGTTCTCCTTCTGAATCCCCAAATACTTCATCTTCATATCTGAAGATATCATTATGGACATAGAACTTGTTTGGAACAGACCCCTGTAAAAGAGGAACATGCAGTGTTTAGCATATATGGAGTATCAGCAGGAAACAAAAGGATGGACTACGGACCTAAGTTTTGGGGAACACACTGACATTTTACAATAGGACTACGTCACTGAAGTTATTTTCTGAGTTATTTTCTTCTTCTCTAAGGAAACAATTGAACAGTAGCTTCTGCCCAACTGTAAAAGGAAGTTTCAAGCAGAATAAAATCTGCTTGAATAAAATCTAATTTTGCTAAGTCACAGCAATCACAGATTTTAACTAAGCGTACAGCCCCTCAGTTTCACTGAGGAATTTAAATTTTCCCTATTACAAAAAACTTTACAATGAAAACCCTGAACTTTCACGGGGTGGCCATATGCTTACAGCACTGTGCAGGGGAACAATGAAGAAATTCAACATGAACCTAAAACATTAATCTCCAACCACACAACAGCTCGTGATGCAGAGGGGGAAAGCAGCAGAAAGAAGACAAGACAGCTTTTACCTGTACACGGCTTTGCTCTCATCAAGAGCTAAATTTGAGTAGTAACTTGTGCTACCCATACTCACATTTGCCATTAGACTTGAAACTACACAACAAGAGCAGAGGTTTGATCTACAGAGCTGAACCTTATTTTTCAAAAATATTATTTGTGCCAATGGTGGCTCCCAAATGCAAGCTTCAATTTTCTTTGTATTACTGCTCCAACACTTCAAGTCCAAAGAAATAAAACAGCTCAGAATGGGTCCAATACACTAGTCTCTCTGCACTCACACACTGTGACACATTTAATGATTCCCTCCAGACCAAGTTTTAAAGCCAGATCCTACTTTTTGTCCCAATATGACAAATTGTGGCAACAGGTGAGGTAGTTTTTTTTCCATCATTATTTGAAATTTGACACAATCTTATATATACTAACTTCTGGAGCAAGCACAAAAGTCTGCATGAACTTCCTCATTGGTTGCCCGTTGTTTGACAGCTCTCCCATGACTTGCACGACCACCCCGTCGCTCAGAGTGGCATGAGCATCCACGTGACGGATCTTGGTGTGGCACTCACTGAACTGCAGTGACATCACCTTCTTGTGTATCTCCTAGAAAGAGACAGGTACATTTTAGCTGCAGTGACTTCTGGACAGAGCTTTACGCCTTCTACCTACCTCAGTCTCAACTAAGCCCAAGAGAGCACTCCCCTGAGGCTCAAAAGATAAATACAGGAACCAAGAAGTGTCTTTCACTGAGAACAGCCTACTTGAGCTCACTTAACTTTTAATCAGTTAACTTTTAATCAGAAGTTTTTCAGTAGGATTCAAGTATTTCTCAGAGTAGTCAAACAGCATACAACTTGCTATCCAAGTTTTCCAGCTGTTTTAAAATCTATGACCTGTTTTAAGGCTTTAATTTTTTTAAGGGCCTGTGAAAAGGACAGGATTTACCTTGTGTTAGAAAAATAAAGAAAACCTCCAAAAATACCCAACAACAAAAAACATCAGCCCNACCCTTTACACATTGTCAAAATACCAAAGATCACAAGAGCAGGGAACATTTGCACTGCCAAGATTTTTGTGCTGCAAAGAAGATTCTGCCGGTGAAGGGAGGAGAAACCAAGCCTGTCCTGGACAAATGGCCACACTGCTCAAAGATGTGGCTGCCACATAAAGAGATGACCTAGGTGAAAGACAATTCTGATAATGCGGTACAACCAAAGCAATCCTCAATTCACTTCACTCATTTCTTCAGATAGTTATGTTCCACTTGAACAAAACTCCACCGACTCAAGAATTTCATGAAACTCACAAAGATCAGTCCTTTCCTGAGGAACTACTTCTAACTGAAACAAGATACATTCATAGCCCAAATCTATAGGTCCTCTCGATCTTGTTTCCCATTCTAAAGGTATTTTCTGCAGCCCAGATGCAAAGCTGAAGTACCAAACACAACTGCCAATGAAAGGAGAAATAAGCAAACAAAAACCCTCAAGCTAACAAATTCCTATCTGTCTCTGAACAGGAAGCAGTATAACAATCCATTACTCACCAGCTAAGAAAGTCAAAGTCACTGATAAAGAAAAAACCTTGATTTACTCTGAACATTAATGAGGATTACAGGACAAATTTTAATACTCACAGCTTGACCATATACTGCTTCTTGTGGTTTCCCACTGGCATCCAGTCCTCCATGAACATAAGAAGAATTCCTGCCATAAAACCTGCAAGCAAAGACATGTAAAAGTCACAGAAGTGAAACAATAGAAACAAATAAAAAAAAGTATTTTAGCCACAAGATGCAGAGCTCAATGCTTCACAAATTTCACCAGATTCAAAAGGTTCCAAGAATACAGGAACAAACAAACTTAATATTCAGCAGTGCAGTCTGCCCATGGTGGTAAACCTCAACCTCTGGCTTGCTTCCTTTAAGGAAGGTGGCCTTTTTGGCTGGAAGGTTCCTCACCTTCAGAATCCCCTGCCAATGACAGAGGCATCAGCCCAGAGAGGTACAACTCTCCTGCCACTCCTCTGAACGCTGTTCTCTTCACAGCCTTGGCCAGCACTGAGCTCCTGGTTTTGATATTTAAATATCTACACTCACTTCCAATATTTTTCTTACATTTCAGAGATCCTTTGGCACTTTCATTCCATTTCCACATTTTGAGCCTAGAATAGTCTGATTTGATTTGGATTGTTACTGTCAGCTAATAAAGCATGTGACAAACGCTTTATATTTTCAGTACACTTATATTAATAGAGAAAACATCGTTATCACCCTGTGTTTTCATTTAGGAGCATGTTTTGCCTTGGAAGTGATTTCCATGAGGTCCAGAAGCTAATATACCTTTAAGTATTAACATGTATATTACCAGGTATATAATAGCAAAAATAATAGTAATAACAATAGTAATATTAATAGTA
>WAAG01050948.1:1388-11418 GCA_013390105.1 Tichodroma muraria
GGATGAAAAGGCAAAAGCAATTCTACTTGCAGGCATGTAAAACTGATTATACTGGCACTGCTTCCTTCTCATCTTTCTCCAGTAATAGATGGCATGTTACCATTAAACATTTTCAATGCAAAATTTCTACATAGGCAATAATGTAGGAATGCAGTAGGCTGCAACTCTAGTACATTTTTGAATGGAAGTAATACATATCTAGTACATATCTAATTTTGATATTATCTTGGTTTTATTTGAGAAATTATGGGGTTTTTTTTCCTTTTAAATAGAATATTGAGGACTTGAACTTTGCTATCAAGAAGAGGTTTGGAATAAATCTGTCTGCCCAGCAGCAGCTGACAGGCTACAGAGTATGCAAACCACCCCCTCTGCCCTGCTTTTCCCTGCGCTGCAGGGCAGGATCCATGATCCTGGTTACCAATCCCTCTGTGTCAGCCACCACCAGGCTATCCAGGCTATTTTAATGGATCCAATAAAGCATTCCTCAGACAATTAAAGGCATTCTTCAAGGCCTGAAAAACACATAGTCCAGAGAGGATAGGGTCAAAAATAGTCAAAGAACAAGAAAATGGAACCAAGTAAATAGCAGTACCAGATAATCTTCATGCAAATAGAAATTTAGGGGTTGCATTGTTGTTGGTTACCACAGGTTTTGTTTACTCTAGACTTTTAATGTCCATTAATATTCATTCCCACCACTAATAACCTATGCATTGTTAACCTCAAACAACAAAAAAGCAGTATCTCCACACAAGTCTGCCTCTGCAGCACAACTGAAACACCTGTGGGCAGATGAATTCACAACCTCTGTCCGTTTCCCTCCCCTCTCCATTAAAAACAAACAAGAAAAAACCAAAACACGCACACAAAACCCCCAAACCAACCAAAACAAAAACCCAAGAGCAACCAAGAAAAAAAACCAAAACCAAACAAACAAAAAAACCCCAAACAAACAAAAAAAAAACCTAACACAAACCAAAATATCCCAACCCAGTACTGTTCCTCCACTGCCAGCAAATACAACTATTGTGACAACCTCACGTTGTCCCTATCTGGGCTGTTGTCTCTCAGTTGAACCTTGCTGTATTCCTTACTGGAAGATTACAGTCACAAGTAAATTGCAGTCTTTCCCCCAGAAGTATGAAACAAATTTACACACATAAAACTTGTCTGATTTTTATTCATACTGCATATACATCCAATTTGCCACCCACAAAAATCTCTGCCTCATTGATACCTTAGGGTAACAAAATGAAGTCTGGGGTGGCATCTACAAGCCTTCCATTTCCTAGCCTGACTGGTGACCTAAATAAAACTTTTCAGTATTAGGTTTTTCCAAGATGTAATTTATACTATGGCTGTCAGGAGTTAAGATAGTAGTTGCCATGGAGCTTTAATCTTTTTTTAGGCTTTAGTCAAAGGAAAATCAGTATGCTGGAAATCAGTATGCTGGGTGCCCTGCTCAATAGAATTTTATTCAAATTGGTGCAGGATTTAATCCTAATTTTTTTCTGAATGTTAGTATCAAAGTTTCTAGAATTCATTCTATTTTCTTCTCTTTCTCGGGAGATGAAAGTTTCCTTCCCAGATTCTTACACCACACTACATTCAACCCAAAAAAGTACTCAAGTTGCTTCCCCTCCATTCCTTCAACTATAAACTATAACTTTCTTCTAATCTTAATGTGCACAATTAATACTGTAGTGAAATTCATTCACCAGTTCTTCCATTTTCAGTGGAGGCATTCTGTAAGTATATGGAAGCAAATCTTTAGGGAGGATTTTATTTTTTCTATGCACACACTAAGCACTAATCTCTACACTGGAAAACAGGCCTTTGAAACAGAAATTACAGTTTGAATCTATGTCTGTGCTACTTATAACTTCCTTGATGGATATTTAAGAAATAAACCCAAAAGCATACAATGCATGAAGTGCATCTCTGAGCAATAGAAAATTGGCCATGCTATATAGCCAGTAATGCACTGCTGGAACACGGCTGCAGCAGAACAGAAATGCAATTCAGTTTAATACTTGTAGTTAAAACATTAACGGCTGACTTAAAACTGAACTTGTCCTATGCCAGGTAAATGAAAAGAATGCAGACCTAGGTGGAAAAAATGCAGAATTTGTTAAAATGAGCTTTTAGAACTCTTACCCACCCCAACCAAAAAATTAGAAAGGATTCAGATGTAATCTTAACTTGACCTTGAGACTTGGATTCAAAGCAAATGACAGCTTTGCTTAATGAAAAATTTCCCAGAATCTTCTCTGAATACAACTGTTTACTGCCCAGCTGTAATGGCACTATGTAATCCTCAAGCTGTTCCAAAAACTGCAGAGTAATCAGAAAATTGTCACAGGAGAGAATTTCAAACTCCTTTCAACTCTTTCATGGCATGTATTATAAAAGAGGCATGATAACAGGAAAAAACCCACATCTTTTCCCTTCTACGGACAGCAGAACGTTTTACCTAACTAGCATTGGATAGAAAAACAATTGTGGGTTTGAATGAAAGCCCTGCTCATCAACTTCAAAGGATCAAATGCAAAGACCTGTGGTATATTTTTCAGTCTGAGGTGTCAATATCAAAGATTTGCAGAGCTACTGGAAATGAGACCTCTTAATAAAAGAAATATATATGCAGATAACAGGGAGAAAGAACTCCAAGCCCTTAACTTGCCAGTGTGGCCAAACAGCTCATGTTGAGTATGAATTCAGACAAACCATAGCAGTTTCCTTAAAGCTGAAGTTAGAGACTTTAATGAAGAGTCTTCAAAGTTACAAAATGCCATCTTCTTTACAAAGACCCACGTCAGTTTAAGGGTATCCAAAACAAAATCCTTATATAAATTCAGGGAAGAAAGGGGCATTTCCCTTACCTCTATTCTGAACCAGTTTCAAGACCTGTCTGTATCACATTACCATTTCTGGATGTGTAAACTAGTTAAAGCTTGGCAGGGAAATACAGTTAAAACTAGTTTAAATACAGAAGTATTATCATAGTGCTGCAGATATCAAGATGGCCTTACAATACAGATGTCATGTAATAAATTGCTTGTTTTGCTTTCAAAACAGTATGCTCTCTCTTATGTGCATTTGTGTTTTGCTTTAAATTTTATTTTATCAAAATTAATCAAACCAGTCCACAGGACAGTGATCAAGAAACATTCTTGCTCCAATATAGTTTATTTTAAATAGTTTATGGGGACTTTTTGCTGATGATGAACTTGCATTACTTCAAAACCGAAAGGTAAAAAGAAAGAACTTAGAAGTGCACCATTTTTTCAAAAGCTACAAGACAACAAGATGTAACTAGGCTGAATTAGGATGCAGCATTAATTTTCAAAAGAGAAGGCAGTTAACTGTGTAGTCACGTACACTTCTATCAACTTCCAAAGTATGGGTTGCCCAGATTAATTTTTTTTTTTTGCAAGAAGATAGACTTACTTCATGAGACTGGTTTAACAGTATTTACTCTTCATTTTGACTTCACTAGCGAGGTTCATCCCTTTAAGAAAAGTAACTCAACGTTAAGAAGCAACATAAGAATTCTCTACTTACCTTTCTGATTTCATACTAGCATCTTATGTGCATCTTCAGCAACTGCCATTGATCTTCTATGGGAATGGATAGAAACCCACAAAATTTAGGTTTGGTTAAAAAGTGGTGAAAGGGTAAATACCAGATAGCATCAGATCTTTTCTCATGTATGTCTTAACAACAAATTAGCTAGAGCATTTAAAAAAAAAAAATTGCAGAAGCACCCAGTATATTTGAGGCATGCTGCTTATTTGCAATATAAACTGAGCTATTGCTATATTTGAGCATTTTATATTTGAGCAATTTCATGAGTATTAAGCCAAGCAAGTGCCATTTCTATCTTCACTGGAAGCCTTGAGAATTCCTATTCAAAACTAGAAGGGTCATTAGCATAAAAGAAAGCATCCCTGCATTAAAGATATTTATCTGGACCACTTTCAAAATCTAAAATTTCCTTTCTGTAACACTCCAACATACACTTCCTACTTCAGTAATTATTTCAGATGAACAATTATATAAGGCTCCCAGATTTCCTCTCTGCATTGGAAAGAAGTATTCTTGATTTATCCAGCACAAATTCAAGCAATACTCTTCCACATAAATCAGTAACATTAATAGTTACAATTTCACTTGAACTTTGTTCTGCAACTTCAGTGCTTACTTAAGCAATGTTTGTTTTTTTAATACTAGAGCACATTCATTTTAGGTAAACATTAGATGTTCATATAATCCTCAGCCCAAGGCTTCCAATCAATCTTCTCAAGAAGGAAATTTGAGAATCCTTAAGCCATAACAAATAAGAAAAGGAGTCAGATGTTCAGAAGACAACTTACTGCCACTTATCTCCAAAAGCTGGTCTGATCATTCTCCATCAATAGCCACGATCCAGCCCCTCAAGACTATTTTTGCAACCTGCAATCAGCCAGTAGGCCTGGAAAGCAAGGTAGGGATAAGGTTTACCCACTATCCTACCCTACTGATGATACTGATGGTCAGAGTCCTTACAGGAATTTCCTGATGGAGCTGTTTACTTACTGTGGTACAGGTCTCCCTACTGGAACACTACTCCATAAATCTACAATTTTAGAGCAAAAATTCAAATCTCTGCCTTTCTACTCCCCTGGCACATGTTAACTACTTGCAAATGCTCAATCCTGCTAAGGAATCAGATCATTCCTGAGGAAACAGGCTTGCTATGTTACTTACCTTATAATACTGAGCATGCCGTGCGTTGATTTGTGCCATCTGGTCTGACAGCACGGAGGCTTTGTGCCCTGCACGGCGCATCCCACCCTCGAGCCCCCAGGCATGGCCCTCTAGTGGAGACGCAGGAAGGAGTTCTGATGGCATTCATCCATCCCTGCTTGCTTCTGCTCATCTGCCTGCCTTCTGGGCTGCTCTCAACTCAGCACAACTGCTTTCTAATTGGGTTTGGCCAGAGCTGGTGTCACTTTTCCCTCTGAACTGTCAATGGAAACCTTAGCAGCAAGAGACAGAGACCTACAGGGACTTCAGAGCACTTGCAGCCCACCCACAGATAACCCCACAGCCAGCCCTGCAGAGCTGCTGCCTGTCTTGCCAAGCCCACCCCAATTCCAGTCTCAAGAGCACTGCTAAGAAGGAACCCTAGGACTGAGCTTTGGTAGCCTACTCACTTCTGCATTAGCATCTCCCATTGCAAAGGAGCAGCAACAGCTGTTTTCATCTTGTTTTCACCTCCTTTAAGGCACGGGGGTGAGGAAGTTCACTTTTAACTACCACCCAAGTAGTGTTTAGATTACTACCAGCATACTTCAGGACAATGTTCTTACATCACCTGTCAGAAACTTGCTGGGATTTGTCTGTTGGCTCTGTGCCATGCATACTTATGTTTTGGTTTTTTAATTATCTATCAACTTTTTATTGAAAGCTTTTGCCTTCAGGCTTTTTAGGTAGTTGCCCAAGTCCAAGAACTTTAGTGCTGTGCCTAAACCCAAGTTTGGCCACACGCACACAAAAATACTACTTAAGGAAGGGCAGAGTTTACACCCCAGAGAATACCAGTCATGTTTCAGCTCTCTGCAGATCCATTATAATGAAGATTCCACCACATTTCCAAGTTCCTGTTCCCTGAAATGTTAATATCCCCTCCTCTGAAGGGATCCTTCTACCACTTCAAGGCTTATAGAGAGATCATGTTAAATGATAAAGACCATATCAGGATGCTTGACAAAACCTATTATCAAAAACTGAGTATACACCATAATTATATCATACCCAAAAACTGACTCCCAATTATAGTCACAAAGACAAGAGTTTAATGTTGGCAAAAAAGAAAAGTTTAAGTTAGTGGTATTTTCTTCCTTGCAATAACATACTGGTCATATGAAAGTCACTGGAGAGGTCTGCTTATAGCTCGGAAGACTTTTACAGTTACAGCTGAATTCAAAAACCCTAACTCCAAATGTGTGATGTTAACACAAAAACTGAAAATGTAAAACCTGGGATAAAGAACAAACTCAGTTGTTAAGATGCTAGCAGAGATGTGAGGCCTTTCAACACCTTTACCATAACACGAGAAGTTCTTCAGTATCTTTCCCACCGCCATTATTTCAGGATTCACAAGGTTCTTTAAAATATTAATGGGGTTAAATTGGAACCAAGCGCCATCTGCTTGTAATGTCTTCTGTGAAAGGTTTGAAGCCACCCTGTTTCAATTATTTGGTTATTCAGTGCAGAAAGTTAAGGATCACAGAAGGTATAACAGCTTTTAATACTCCATTAATATTATAGATTAAAAATTATTGCATAGTCTTATGCATTTCCTAAACCAACGTTCTCTGGAAATGAAACATTTTAATATAAAAGGACCGACTCTTTAAAACAAATTGTTTTCACTACCTCGATCGCCTATCCTTTTTTGATTTATCAGTACATTTGTCCATTGTTTTCTCATTGTCTCCTCTACACTTGGGGCAATACCATTTCCCCTTTGGTTTGTACGTGAGTCCAACACAGGAAAAGTGGAACCACTCAATAGGGCACTGTTCATTGTCACATCCTATCATTTCGCCATAAGACACTTGGTTGCATAAGCAGTAAGTTGGTTCATTGGGATCAATTGCAAATTCTACAGGTGAAACCCCTCTCTCCTGTTTGGCTTTGGAGCGTTTTTTCTTCTTGGAAGATTTCGATCTTTTCTCTTTAGGTGGCTGATCATCGCAGTCATCAATACCATTTGCTATGTGGCACAGGTCGCGGCTTTCGCTGGTTCGCTGGCGACGGGGTCTACGCGAGGATCTCTCTGGCTGGCAGGACTCCATCTTGGCCTTTTCTAGAGGCTTTTCGTTCTCAGACAGATCTTGAAAACACTGAGAGTGTGTTTCCATTTGACGGGCTCTATTCTCTACCAGTTCTAGCATCTGAGTAACTATCTGAATTTTTTCATCTCCAAGTTCTTGACTGTTGATTAATGCACGCTGAAGATGCTGCTGCAAGCGTTTCTTCTGAACAGGATCGTTTTCTGACTTGTATTTTTCATAGACATCATCTATTTCTTTTAACGCTTCTATAAAATAAAGATAATCATAGGAATAATTACACAAGAATTATAGAACATGCTCAAGAAAACAGAAATATATTTAACTGATGAGAAACAGCACAAATCTTAATTATAATATACCCTAGTGGGTTAGACTGAATATGTCATTCAAGTGCATGTGGTCATCAAATTGGTGTTTAAGGTCAAAATCTGTTGCAAGAAAAAATTCTCAAGTTTTAAGAAAGAGCAAGCTTATTTTAGCCATTGGAAAAAGAAAGGATAGCACAAGAGAGGGGACACTATAGCTGTTGAGGCATGGATAATCCAGATCCTCCTTCCATCTAAAACAGGAGGAATTTCTCTTAAGAGTCCTTACCACAATAATTCCAAAACCATGGCCAACAAACCAAAGGAACAGCTTATTTTATCACTTGAAGAATCCTGCAATTCATAGAATTGTCATATATCATGATGTGTAACACTCCAGAATTAGTTTATCCAGGTCCTCTGCCTTCCCCTCTTATTCATCTCAAGGTTTGGCATTACATTTTCAAGTAGACATAGTTATAAATGATATATGACAACCAAAGTTACATAATAGCAAATTTACAATCAGAATGAAAATCAACTTACACCCCTCAAAATACTTTCCCTATTACCAAAACAAATTACAGCAAGCTGCATTTTAAATCAGGGTTGAACTTTTCGGAATAGGTGACCTTCTCTTTAGTGCATCATATGATATTTTTAAGCAACTAGGAAATGAGTGGCTCACAGTTTGATTTCCAAGCTTTCCCTCTTCCAAGTCACGCAAAATAACTGCATGAGCTGCTGTGAATCTTTCGTTAAATTTAGTTCTAAGCTGCAAGTCTAATGAACCCAAATATGACAGCAATGAATGTCTTATAAATCAGTCTTAAGTCTCTACTCCGCTGTTACAAATGTTACACTAGATCTACACATAAAGGACAGAGAAACTCCAAACAGGGAAGGAAATAATTAGAAGAACTGACAGTGAAACTTGATGTACAGTGTTAGACACAGTATTGGTCCAGTTAGAACTTAGGACTTTATTTGAACAGGTAAGGTAGTTTATAAATGGTACTAAACTATTTACTTCTAAAGCAAAAGTTATGCAGTACAGTCTGCCTCTTCCTAAAGACCTGCATTTAAATAATTTGCTTCATTTTAAAAGAATTTGTCTGCACTGTTGTGAAATGATTTAAGCTTGTTATCTCAACATCATTCCTAGTGATTTTTTTTCCCGCTGATATCTTGGAACAGTAGCTTAAGCATGAACAGCTGCTTTTTACTATAAATTCTGAAACCTGTATGCCAACAGGAGACAACTGCATTTTGTTCTATTCCAGACTTCCAATAAGGTAAGATAAAAATCACTACTCTGACAAGAGAAATAAAATTAAAAAAAAATCTTACTCTCAACTCCTGAAAAGCATGGAGTAGGATACTTAGTGTGGCTGTACAATACTGTACTCTGGTTATGCCTTTATTGTTCAACAGCATACAATCTCCCACCCAGACTTCTTTTTTTGGAGGCAAGAGTGTAGGTACAGTTATATAGATTTCCTATATTAGGAATGTCCTACCCAGAACCATTCACAAACAATAGCTGTTTGCTTGTTCATACTGTGACAGAGAACAACATTCACCCTACATTGGTTATTGCCTGGATGCAGCCTGTGATGCTGAACTTTACATGGATCAACATCCACTAAAGAGAGCAAAGAACTTTTGGACTGACAGAGATGGAAGTTTACCAAACTTCTTGCGAATCCCCAAAGATTAGACAAGGCATTCATGCACCCTAATAGACAGCTCTGAAACCTCTGGTTAAATAAAAAAAAACAAACACCCCACAAACAAAAACTTCAAACCCAAACCAGGGCGAAGTGTTCATTACAGATAATCTGATTTAATTTGGTGGAGTTAATAAAAGCTAAAATTATTTGTTTTCTGAGCACAAGAGTGACTTTTTCCCTCCTCCATAGATCATCATTACCTCAGTGATGAAATACCTTATTAGCTGAAATAATATGGCATTGCTTTTACATTTTCAGACATGGGTCTAAAATATTTTTATGCCATTTTTGGGTTTTGAAGGTTTTTTGTTGTTGTTGTTTCTTTAAACAGTTGAAGGCTTTAGCTAAAACTAGCAACAAACTTCTTATATGGCCCAGTATTAGTGGCTGGATAAATACATAGAGGAGATACAGTCTAAAGAAAATATTTAATCTATGAAAGGCTGAGGAGTGCTGGCTAGTCACCATGGATCAGGAGGTAAAGAACCAGCCTTGACTAGGAATTCAAAATGCCGCAGGCAAGTCTACGCCGCTTAAACTTTAAAATCCCAGGCAACTTACAAAAGCCTGTTCTTATGTGTCTTGTCGGCAAATTAGAAAGATAATTGAAAGAATCCCTTCACAACAGCTGCCTCCTGAGGTGGCCCTTCAACGTCTAAGAGGCCTTGACGGTCCCTATGGTCCCCTCCTGCCCACGCCGAAGGAGGGAGATGCGGCTCCAGTACCGACTCCACGGATCAAATTCCTGCCTCATGGCAGGGGCCGGCTGCCAGCTGCCGGGCACCGACGTGCCCCGCAAACTCCGCGGGGCGCAAGGTCTTTAATCGGCACTGAACTTGCCCTCCGAAGAAGCCGTGCCTCTGGATGAGGTGTAGGGCAACTTCCCGCTCCACAGCCTCCCTCCACGACCCGAAGGGAACGCTGCTGGCGCTTTATGTATCCCCGCCCCCACCGTACGGTCTGCTGTGGGACGGGCGCCGGGCTCCGCCGGACACCGCCCCCCCGGCTCCGCACGGCGGGAGGAGCTGCGGGAAGGCCGATTTCCGCACCCCACCTCCAGCGGCACCGCCGCCGGTTCGGGCAGCGGGGCTGCCCAGCGGTGCGGGAGCGGCCGCGCACGGCGGAGCCGGGGCCTAGCGCCGGG